>JAZHYW010044807.1:0-36170 GCA_037355805.1 Ixodes ricinus | reverse complement strand
TGAATGCAACATTTCAAGACATGGCCTTTCGTTTTCGTGCGTCGGAAGCGACAATCTGTCGGGTTTTTGACCGTTGGCTGCATGTGGCCTACTGTCGCTTGAAGGGCCAAATTATCTGGCCAGAAAGGACAACCCTACAGCGAACCATGCCACAGTCCTTCTACGACGCGTTTGGGGCAAAAGTGGCGGTCGTGGTAGACTGTTTTGAGATAAAGATTGAGCGGCCCTCGTCTCTACTTCCGAGGGCACAGACGTGGTCGCAGTACAAGTCAAGCAATACCGCCAAGTTTTTGATAGGAGTTGCGCCACAAGGGGCCATTACATTCATTTCTGAGGGATGGGGTGGCAGAACGAGTGATAAACATATAACCGAACACTGCGGCATCCTGGACAAGCTCAAGCCAGGGGATGTTGTTCTAGCCGACCGGGGGTTCGACATTTCAGACAGTGTGGGACTCCATCGTGCCAAGTTACACATACCTGCATTTACGAAGGGGAAGAAGCAGTTAAGTGTATGTGATGTCGAAACAACGAGGAAGCTCGCCAACGTGAGAATACATGTTGAGAGAGTCATTGGATTGGTAAGGAACAAGTATGTGATTTTGAAGAGTACCCTACCAATCGACTTCGTAGCTTGCCGACAGGGTGATCTACCAGCAGTCGATAAAATAGTAACCGTGTGCTGTGCCCTATCAAATTTCTCTCCCCCTGTAGTACCAATGAACAAGGTAGCTGAGGACTGAGGCACTTGTGTCGTGCTGTTTCTGAATCCTTCAAATGTTTCCAGTCTGAACTATATTGAAACAAGAGATGTACTTTGGATGCTATCCATTTTTCTATTAGATTTGTTTCATTGACGCTCACTTCTCGCAATCGCTTGAATAAACTGTTGCAAACTTGAACTGGGCTGCTGTGACTAACTGCAGCATGTTATTTAGCATATATTGTGTTGACTGGATCTACCCACTAATGTAGGTTACGAGCTGCCTTTATTTGGAATCTGCCGTTTCTTTTTGCAGGATTGCTAACATGCTAGGCTTGATCTTATGGAACATGTTCCCACCAGTTTTAATGCACATTGCATTAATGCACATTGCATTGCATGGAACATTGCAGTCGTATAAGCCTTGGATAGGGAAATAAAGGAGGAGGCAGTTGATCACGCACAGGGACGGCAGTTGTTTACCTGCACACTGGCTAGAAGAGATACTACATGGTGGCCACAGTTTTAACGATGCTCATCCTTGAAAGATATCCAGAGAATCCCGCAGGTAAGGGGGCACCCTGCAGTCAGAGCTGTGAAGTCTTGTTACTAAAGGCAGTGTGAATTAATAAGAACCCACCAGCATCCCCGTGTCCGCCTGTCAATTGCCAGAATCGTTCTTCATCAAATCTGAACACTGGCCTCGATGGATTCAACGCTTTGAACGATTACGGGCCATAGGTGGACTTTACAGAGCGATGTTAAAAGAATGGGCCTTAATACCTTAATCTACTACATGGGTGAGATAGCAGAAGTCATTCTGCGCTCACTTAAGCTCACCAGAAGCTCTTACTACAATACGACTCTGTCAAGACGGCTCAATGTTTGACGGGAAAGATAAAAAAAAATTACTTCGCTGCTTCACAGTCTGGGCAGTACCAGTGCTTCTTTTTTGGAGCACGTGTAAGTCCAAGGCACGTGAAGTGGAACCACTTGAACTTGCAGTCCTTGGCGTCGCAAGCAACCATTTTCCCTGACTCGGGCCCCCTGCAGAAGCAAAAACTGCTCGGCTCACGTCCCTGCTCTTCTTCGGGTGCAGTGCTTCTTGTGAAATAGCGCGACAGCAGCTCCGGCAGGATAGCACTTACAAACAACCGAGTTCCTCTCGGCAGCACTTGGGACCAAAAGGTCTCGTCCCTGAACACACGTTCTATATGAATGTCTTTCACAGTCCACACAACAAAGTCGCAGTAGGCAACGTTGCAAACAGCCATTTGAGTCTGCACTTGAAAGAAGTACATATGATCACGCTTTAGCGATAGCCGGCCATCCACACGTTCTAAGCAGAATTTTGGGTCCGCACACAGATCCTGTGCTGCAGAGTCCTCTGGCGGGCACGTCACTTGTCCACTTTTGCAGCCGTTGCACTGTGCCGACGGAGCCGACGGATTCGTGTTGAATGCGGTACCAGAACCAGAGTCCAGTTTTTTGGGACCATGCAGTGCCGATTCCCGCTGAGTGTACGGGCACTTTACTTCTAGGAGCCCACTGCCGCAGCAGTCGCAGTGTAGTGCGGCGTCTGGGCTGGCTGCGATGTGGGGGTACTGTGTGCTTAGGTAGAGCCCACACCTCCGGTGTGTGAAGTTAGCATGGGCTCCTTTCACCCTGCCCACATAACACTGAACGGCCTCGTCTTCGTGATCTAGCCCCCATCTGGTAGCCGGTGTAGAGAACTTGTGCTCTTCTGGATAACATATGCGCTTGATCAAGCTGAGCGACGGCTTCTCCACAGAAGTTGAGCACACTGCCTTCATTGTGGACGCAGTTATTCGTCCAGCCCGATAAGTGTACCACTTTGTGCACTTTGACTGTGCTCGTGTGGTGGCTTCAGCGAACTTCACCATGGCAGCATTGACAACGAAATCCGCAAAAAATGCGTCTGCACGTTCAATGAGCTTGTCGAGTGTCTCGGAGAGTGCTTCTTGTGAAAAAAGTCCTCGCAGTATGCTTGGTTCCCTGGCTTGCGGAGGGGGAAGACATCATTTCGTCCTTCAATCATCAGCAGCAAGGACGGTTTTCCTTCTGCAGAAGAACATATGTCATACAGCTTCGTAAGCTCATCTTCCGACGGTTCTGGAATTGGCTGTCTTGTGTGAGCAGTAATCTCTTCCTCACGGCAGCTTTGTAAGCGATTCTTCTTGCTTCTGGCCGAAGTGAAGTCAATTTCTCTGATTCTTTTATAGTCCACACTCTGCGTGTATGCAGGTAGCCACATGTTCTCCTTTTGAGTGCAGGTTGAGGAATCTCTAATCCTGACGATTGCTTCAATGGCGAAGAGTGTTGCACCGACGTGTGAACAGGCTTCTCCAGCTCCAGCCATGCAAGTACAGTGCGCAGTAACGACGCTGCCATCCCCACGTGCAAGGATCCAAACCTTGGCTGGGGTCTCCCTCAGCCTTTGGGAGTGGTTCACCTGAAATGACAAAAAGATAGAATGCCAATGAAAAACAAAGGTGCACACACAGTAAAACAAGGCCAATGTTGTGGTTCAGCACAGACTATATTGAAAAATAGATTTGATTGTATATGCTGGCTGAAATATTTTCACTACGGTTTCTTTCTCTTTGGATTAACTCGGGTTAAGCTCTCGACTAGCGTCTTGCTCGTGCTCTCTAACCATTCACCGTTTAAAGGTATGTCCACTTCAGGACGCCGTTTTTACTTCAAGCACTCGTCGCTGTTCGCTGCTGACTTGTTTTAGGTACACTTGCGCGATCTTCGAGCAATCATCGTCTGAACAACACCTCGGTCCGCGTAAAACACTCCTTAAGAAATGCGGTGATTAATTATGTCGAGCACTACATACCTCGCTGAGCAGGATGACGTTGTCGCCGACGATTCCTCGCGCTGACGGACCTTTCACCCACCCGCTGGTGAAGTAGTTGTGGGCTTCAAGAGATTTAAATGCCTTCATCTCTTGAAGGGTCACGTAGCTCACGGAAAACACCAAATAGTTCACGATGTCTCCATGTAGTTACGGTAGGGAAAACGCGGCGTCGGATGTCGTGTCCACGCCGACGCGAAGTTTGTACGGATCCTCGCCGTCGCAAAGTTCAACCTTCTTCGCGTATCTTGCCCTCGTAGGCCCAACGAGCTCGTCGAAGTAATCTCCGCAGAGCGGCAACGTCCGCTCCTCCGGCGACGGCATGTTTAGCCCGTAGGCGCTGGTAGATCAAAACGATTCGTTTACGAATTGTCCGAATAACAACAAACACACACAAACAAAACGCTACGCTCTCAAACTGCGTGAACACGTCACGGTCGGCCGAAACACGCCGTCGACTACGCTTTGTAGGGTCTGCGGTCCTCCGGTGGTACGGAGCAATGGCGATTGGGGGCGGGGCATCGCGTGACGTGCCGCGTGACGAAAGGCATGTATAGTGGTCGCGGCACGTGCATCGACGCTGTGCCGCCATGATCTTCCCAAGGGTTGCACGTTGCGCGTGTCTCGTGCATCGACGCACCTTGCGCTACTTTTGAAACATGAAAGGGCTTTAGGTGGAATCGGAGACGACACCGCCAAGGCCGCCGCGAACATCCACGTGCACATGCGCGTGGACTGGCGCGGACCTCCACTCCGTCAGGGCTGGATTCGGCGCTGTAGGCGTTCTGTCTAATGCAAATGAGCGGAGTGGAATGTATTCCCCTAGTAAAGTATTTGGTGACATTCACTGGCGACAATAATTTAGTCCATTCCTGCTTAGCGCGAGCTTACGATTAGCTACCACACGTTTCTGTAACGTGCATTACACACCATCAAGAATGTAGTTCTCAGAAGACAAGGAAAGGTGGGTGGGGGGGGGGGGGGTCGTCTTTCTAAACCTGTGTTCAAAGTGACAAACTTGCTCTTCGGCCGGCAATCTTATGAATGTGTGTTAAAAAGCAATCAAGTACACAGCGAATGTCCCATGACTTACGCTTTTAATATGTGTTCATAGTTGTGCTTTGGAGCCTTCGCCTGAGCTCTGACCTAAGATGAAATAACTATACGAGTACAGTCACTGCGAGATACTGCCCTCTGTTGGCAGCTGTGGAAACCCTGTACAATGACGGACTCAAACCGCTTAGTCACGGCACAGTATATGTGTTGGGTTGGATTAGAAGACAAAAACACAGTCACAGAAAAAAGTGACGAGCGCAGTGACGGTGCACTTTCGACAGTTTGATTGGCTCGTCAGCTTCTAGCGTTGGCCGCGCTCCGACGTTAACTATCTTATGGAATGACTTGCACGTTCCACGATGTCAGTTGTTCCGCCATTGTGCAGTGGTTCCGATCTTCTAATAAACGGCATCCGACTTTCGAAAATGGTCTATGTTGAGCGCAAGTCCGTCTGCTTCTTGCACAGGGGTTGCAATGATGCCAGTACGCCGAGCTCATATGCTGATTGAAAAAAATAAAATACTGGGTAGACCTCAAGCCAATCAGAGCTCGGCGTCGTTCTGACGTCACCGCAACTAGATTATACGCAGCCGCCATTAGCTGGTCTCGTCGCTTCAGGCGCGAAGCCCGTGAGCGGTTCCGAGTTTGCGCCGAGCGACGCACCTCTCGTGTGTAATGCGTTTCGGTCCGAGTACACTTCGAATGCTGACGAAGCGCTCGCGTCCAATGCGTGCTCATAGTACATGACCAACTAATGGCGGCCGCACATAATCTATGCATCATTTCGAAAAGGGTCTATCTTAAAATAATCTTATTTTTTGCTTTGCAATCTCGGCACAGGTGTGGCGCAATTATTAGCACAAATAGCATTTCGACGCAAGATGTAGCACAATTTTGTTCATGGCGCAGCACTTCCATTATTGATGTACGAGCAGCGTGGCTGCCTGCTTTAGATAACGTGCCGCTGCCATTGCGATGATTCGCTACCCGCGTCCAACATCACCGGGAGGGATTTCCGTCGCTCTTATCGTTTTAGTTTCGATATCTCGGTTTCCTAACGGCTTAAATTAACCAGATAATAGCGCGGAGCACTCCGGCATATTTGTTCGGCGGGCAACGGATTATAGGAAATTAATTCGCTAATCATCTTTTGCACTTGTGACCTGGTGTCTGCCATGCTCATTATTATCACAATTTTAAGTGCCTTTAAAAAAAATCTTTATCCAACAAGTGTAAAAAATAAATTAATGGAAACAAATGCAGAACCACTACCGGATGCAAACTGTCTTTATTATTCTGTTGCGTCGGATGGTATAAAGCACACTTACTTTTACACACACGATGCATGACCAACCCTTCGTCAGGCGCCCTGGCCGAAGGTGTCCATGAAGATGAATTGTATGTACAAATAAGGAGCAATGGTGAAGTCCCTCATTATGAAAACTGCAGTGAACAGCTTAGAAAGAAAATGCCGCAACATCGCTTGTCAAACTAACTGATGAATGACAAATGCACAAAGGGCAGTCGACAAGATTCAGACAGTTAATTCTGGTTCAGATACTATTTACACTAATTCGGCACAGTCTTCTATCATTACCTATTAGGTTTGGGGTATCCGAGAGCTATATCTTTAAAGTGGTGTGCAGATGACATATTCTAACACATCAGCACGCACAGAATAAGTGATGCATAACCTTGCAATATTCTGGTTAATCTATTGTTGCATTGATATTAAATACACAAACAAGATATGAAACTTCAAATCCAAAGGGAATGCCCATTGTAACGTAATAAATAATTAAAATTGCTCTCCTATCTAAAATATGTATGATTTCTATTCAATGATCCTCGTTCTTCGTCATAAGGCTGGCATCAGTTGCATTGAGATTAAACTAAACAACCAACAATTTGACTTATACCTACCTTATACAACCAACCTTTCGCTTATACCTACTACAAAAGCATCAATTTTCCCAATACCTTCTGCAGACGATTAAAATGAGGAATTACCACTAAAGGCCGCTAGCTACTATTTTCCCAAGTATGGGGATTCAACAAAATGCAAAAGAGTGATCCCACAAAATATTTTGCCCATGGCATAGAATCAAAAGGCGAGTATAGGCCTGATCACAAAACTTAGTTCCAGCAAAGTTTGCAAGATATTAAACCCGAAAACTATGGGTGTGCAAATACTGCTTCAAATTGCATATCACAGCGTCATCCGTAGCTTCAAAACCGCAAAGACAGCGGGTACGTCGGGGATTTCCCCTGGCACTCACTGCCAAGGTTATACAAGCGACGCAGCACTATTCAATTCAAACTGCTATTCACACACACCTACTGAAAACATCGCCATTTACTTCTACATATGCCATCATTACCATTCAAAGCTCACTAAAATTGTAGGGTGCTGGCATGGTTTGTCCTTAGAACAGATGAGAGAGAGGTGTCTGAACGGTGCTGCCTCACCACAGAGCAAGTGTGTCGAAGGTATGCTCCCATTTCTGACAAACGCTGCGAGGTGGTGCAGCAGGACAGGGGCTCGAGGAACCATCCTTATTTGCGCGCAGGGTGTCTAGCAAATTATTATTTTGGAATTCCCTGACCTTTCCAGGTTTTCCCTGACAATTTCAGGTGCAATTCCCTGACCACTTTAGAGGCGGTTAAATATATGACCATTAGAACACAAGGCATTTTTTGGTATATCCTACCTTGTCCTCGCCTAACTGAAGTTTTGCAGCAACTTCACACGCGGGAAACATGAGGGGAGAGTGAGGTCTGATGCTGCTGTAGAACGAAGGGATTCACGAATCGCTACAGAGTTTAACAAACTGTCTTGGCCTTTGTCACAGCGCTCTTTTGACCGAGACTTCAAGCAGCAAGGTGCTTTTTGCTTGATGCGTGACTGGAAACTGCCGTGTTTTTCATGTGGCTCAAAGAAAATGTTTTGTAGCACATTGAACATTGAGCACTGTGAGGATCATTTTGCATGGGCTTAATCGAACTTGCATATTCCGAAATATTCGGGTTCATCCAGTCCGGATTAAACGAGCACTTTCTTGCCACCGACATCGTTAGTGAAGTGGCCACTTCCGGAAACACTATGAAATGCGACGCTCAACCAGACACGTCAATAACCAAATAACAGCATGGCCGCCAGATGCACATTTTCGGATACCTTTGACTTAGGCTTGGATTGGGGTCTGCGGCTTTCCCATTACTAAATCTAGTGGCTCAAACTGGATCTAGCCTAGGGTAGCACCCTCAATTCAATACAATCCAATGAAATGCATGGCTTGGACTGGATTTGTCGGCTGTTCTCTTTGCATCGGGTAGCATGCTCCACATCGGGTGAGCAGAGCCCGCGCTCCGCTCTAAGCAGAATTTATTGTCTATTTTTCTGCCCCCAAGTCCTCAAGCCTTTGCTCAGGGCACTCGATGGCATTTCCGGCTCATTTTTCGACAGTATCCCTGACAATTCCCTGATTTTTCCTGATAATTAAAATTTCCCTAACAATTGCCGGTTTTCCCGGTTTTCCTGGTCGCTAGACACCCTGGTGCGCATGTTTTCGGGGCTGCGAGTGCCTGTGCCCAACCAGACAGTGCCCCTGCTGAGAGATGCACAAAGCCCGAGTGCGATTGCGACACCCTTTTTGGTCTTGTTCAGACACCCGTCTCTTCCACCATGCCTTGGGCACACATTGAGTAAGAGCCAAGAACTATATCTCTGTCCTTCCTGCTGACGAACTTGCAATCAAGCAGTTTAAAAGTTTTTCAAACTTTGTTATCGATATTAAACACAATCAGGAACTAGGTGGGAGCGTCGCGTCCATAGCCACACATAAACGCATGGTTCAGCTATGCTTAAAATGTGTTTGGAGTAGAAGAAAAAAGCATTTTACTAGGAATGGGTATGCTTCAGGGAAGTTGGAGACTTGAGGAGCCTTAGAGTTCCTCAGAACCCAGTCTGAGGATCCACACTTGAAAACATTCTCAGAAATTGACAAACACTGCCATGGACAATTGAAATTTTAACAGGATGCTTGGCAGGTTTCATCTATGACAATGATTGGCACCTCATGCACTCCAATCAGCATTTTTTCTGGAAGAAATCCAGAGCTTACTTTCCACTCATACTACTGGCCCTAAAACACGTAGCAATAATATAAAAAAGTACAACCATCGGAAAAAAAAAAAAAAAACGAATTTAGTCTTTTTGTGTGCCTGTAGGTTTTGAAGCATATTCACGTCTTGCACGCTCAAAGCACACTATTCACAGATCTTGGCAGAAAAACACAGCTTGACCGGGTATCAGGAACCATGCAGGCAGAGGATGGCATGTGTGATTGTAGCTGGCACTACTGCCCCTTGGATCCTTCATTGCCCACTTTGAGCTTCTTGAGGGGTGCCTCTGTGCTGTCTTCGCTGGACTCGTCGCGCTTTGCAGCCAAGTCTGGAGAAGATGAATATTGATATATGCATCAATATTTCGAAACCCTAAAATGCCCCCCCCCGCCCCACGTCAGCACGTACCCCTGGAGAAAAATATCTGTTTCACTGGAGAAAAATATCTGTTGCGTGAATAAACCAAGAGTAAAGCATTCATACAGCTGGCCCCTCTGTCACATTCCTACCACTCAATAAAATAGTGTAGCCTGAAACAGTGTTCCAAGGAATGACACCTTTGAAACTTCTTGGAATGTGCTCCTGTTGATGGAACATCATCCTTTCATTTTCCATTGGTGGAACGAAAGTAAAAGCTGGTTACATTTCCTTTAAACCAGAAAATTAAATGACATTCCTCATTTATCCAGTTAGAGAAGTAAATATTTGGAATGAATATTCGAGATACGTTTTTTAAAAAGCTGGACGTCGTGAATGTTAACACAGCTGGAGATTGGTTTGGCCCCAAGGTATGGAGACAGTGGTCGAAGCTTTAAAGAAGCAATCTGGCCGTTGTGGTATAACTGCTGATATGGTTTTTTAATGTGTATCATGCAACAGTGATTACACAACTGCATACCGGTATGATGCCCATTTAAATAGAAATGAGCAGAGGTGAGAGCTTTGTCTGCCCATGCTCCGAAGTGCAATCTAATAAGCAAACTCTTCAAAAAAGAAGGAGCTCTATTTGGTTCCTAGCCATTCTGTGTTATGCCTTGCACAAAAGAAGACAGTCTTTGCATGCAAAGTAGGGTTCATTTTTGTTTATAGTATATCAACAAAAGCTCATAACATTTCCTTTTGTTCAGAAACCAAAAATTTAATGTTGATGAAACAAAATTTTATTTCTTAAAAACAGATCATTCCGTTTTTTTTTTTTTTACTCAGTGAGGCTTGTAATGGGAAGGCTTTTTAAAAGTGAGAAGTGTTATGCTCAGTTCAGTTTCCATATCACTTTCTTCATGTTCAGCATCCTCGCCGCCAAAACCGCCTCCACAGTCTTGGCGACGAGGATGCTGAACCTGGACATCCTCACTCCCGAGGCCACGTATGTGTCGTTCGGCATAAGCTCTCGCCGGTGGGTGCCTGGCGTAGCGACAACATCTGCTTCCGCAGAATTCCGGGCTCACCAAGGAACCTTGGCTGCTGCTCGTCGATGGCCACGCATTCAATTTCAAGGATCTTCCTGGATTGCTGAGCCGCCATCTTAACTGCAAGCATGGCTAACTGCGACAGGCCACCATCAAACTTCCTGGACAACGCCCTGGCTGCGGATGTTCGAAAGGTACATCTTGGCTACCGGCGCTCACGGATATTCAGCTGAACGATGCCAGGCAAAGCTACTCAACTGCTTGGGGGTCGAAGGACCGAGCGTCAACGACTCACAACCAGCTCCCGTCGGACCGGAGCAAAGCAATGTCACTAGCGGGAGATTGACAGCAAGTTCAACGAGCGTCTTGCGATGTGTACAGCGAGACTGTCAGGGCCCTCAAGGCAGAATTTTCACAGCCAATCAACAAGACCCTGCAAAAACTTCAGTTCCACATGAGGAAACGAGAAGGAGAAACCCTGCACGAATTTCTTTCAGCCCTCCAAGCATTGACCACCCTGGCAAACTTCGGCGCTGACACCGAGGTCACCATTCGCATCCCCAGTTTATGGTGGGGGCTGCTTCCACAGAGATCCAAGAACGACTGCTTCTAGACGCCGTGCTTCCGTTCAGCGTCGTCTTGCAGAGAGTGATCAATATGGAATGCGTGCGCCGTGAAGTTCGAGAGTGGGCCATGGCGACCACAGCTGCGCCGTCGACGGCGTCGGGAAAGGACGTGACCTGCCACATACATGACAGAGCGTGAAAGAGTAACATGGCGGTCATCCGCACCGAGTCAGTCAGCATGCCGTCATCCTCCTTCATCGATGACGTGATCCCCGCACGAGCGGCGGGGCTCGTGCCATGAGTCACCTGTCCGACCTCCCCTGCCGCATTCCTCAGGTAGGTCATCAAATGCATGTGCGATGCGTTCGTCTCCTCATTGAGGCTGAGTAACCTGCGATCGCAGCGACAACGTCGGTTTTCGGCTGAGTCGATCATTGGCGCAGCTCAGGATGGTCGGAATTTCGTCGATTGGTGCATTTCGAATCCCCATGGTGGCAATTACATCCACGGTGCAACTGCTACGGCAGAACCTGTGCCAACTGCAGTTATGATGAGGAACGCAGCAAGGGCTATGGCGTGTGCCCAGCCAGAGGTCCTCATTGCGACAACTGGAGTTGTAGGGGGCATTTTTCAAGCGTTTGTAGAAGTTTTAAACAATCCCTCCAGCCCTGCCCGCATGATAAGGTTGAGGCATTGTCTCGTTTGTCGTTGCAGAAGATGAATGCCTCTCGAAGCAACATCGGCAAGTGGAAACTGCAAATGATGTGCTACTCATTGCCGTCATGGGATATGTGACCTCACACTGGCCACCAGTAAGCGGTCTATCTGCTGATGCTGCCATGTTCTACGACCTGAGAGATGCATTCTTGCTCAACGATGGGCTCTTGCTCCGTGCTACAAAAGTTGTCATTCCCTCGGCTATACGATGCGCACTTATTTTTCGAGCACATGTGGGTCATGATGGCATCGTGAAAATGCAGGCATGTCTTTGTGAACTTTATTGATGGCTCCGCATGAATGCAGAAATGCGTGGCGCAGTCTGCGCCTGTAAAATCTGCAGCACCTCATACAGGAGTGCCAGGTCATCACCGACCCTTCTGCAAAGAAGCTCTTGCCAAAGCGACGTGGGTCTAAGGTGGACATCAAATTTGTTGCCCCCTCTGAGCAAGAAGAGCCAGCATACCACTGTGCAATCACGCTCGTGGACTCTTTTTCGAAGTGGCTGTTACAGCGAGTGCAACAGAGGCAACGAAACAGAAAGAAGCCGGCCGACAAGTGTCGAGCAGCAAAGAACCCCAGATTTCTGGTTGGAGACTGGGTTATAGTGAAAAAAACCCAGAAAGGTAGACGAGGGAGAGTCGACCCTTGGTCCACCTTTACGTATTGGGAAGTGTGTTGGTCATTCCACATTCCGGCTAAAGAATGGTCGAGTGTGGAACGCCTGGAAACTCGCAGGTGCTCCCAAGTCAAACCGCGAATGTTATAAACAGAAGGCATCGGCTATTGTTCACACTGTCTGCTCCCTGAGGCACGCCGCTTCTCCGGGTGACACATATCAAATGCACAATTGTTTGCAGTCACAGGAGTCAAGCTTGGCCAGGCAGCAGCAGCAGCCTCAATCGCAAATGCCTGAGTACACACCCATCCCACACCCACCAGAAAAGAGAGCCACAGCTCAGTTCCCTCTGCAAGTGCTCCCAAGGTGCTTGGAGTGCAGCCGTCCACCACCAGGGCGGTACAGAGGCTATGTTGCTCGATGAACTGGGTGGACTCTTTCCTTTTTGTTTTTCTGACTCGTTGTGAACTATGTGCGTGCCTCTCTGTAAAGTGTACTAAGCATGAAAAATTGTTTTCGCTATGTAAATGGGCGCATCTTGTATTGTGCTCATGAAGTCGCAATTTGATGGAAGACCTAGTTTTTAATTTGAAAGCTTTGAACCATGTTTGCTGGGTTTGTTACTCTTAAAAAAATAAAAATTTGATGTGATTTATGGTTACAGAGGTGATGTAACAGTGCAAAGAGACTATTTGTGGTTTATGTTTATCTTTTCTCTACTTCAACTTTCTTTGCAATGTTCTCTCTCGCTTTCTTTGTCTCATGTATCTAAGCTTTTGAAAAAAAAAAAAAAAAGGGAGAGGAAAATGTTTAGTTTAGTTCAGTTTCCATTTCACTTTCTTCGCTTTGTGTTCCTACTATGCTAGCCATCTGTGGCATCGCCCTCCGAACACCTGCGACACTGCCGAACGGCATGTGCCAAGAGCGTGCGCTCTGCTCTTTGCTTCTCTTTTCCTGCTTCGAAAATTAAACAGTTTTCAATGGAACTCAGACCCGGCTGGGCACTACCTCGGCCACCTCCACAAGAAGGAAGGTGGAATGGGCACTCTTTCCTTCTTCAGTGGGACACACACCACTCTACAATAGAGCTCGAGAACACCGACCTGTCTGAGAGTCTGGGAACTGGGTATCACTGCTGTTTTCCGTGATGCACGTGCTCGACTCTTCCGGCGGCGCCCTCAGAACGTTGCTGTCCCCCTGAGAGTCCTGGCTGAACTCCGAGAACCCTGGGAGAAACGAGAAACCAAGGCTCGCTGAACAAAGAAGCAAGTCGCAAGGTGGCTCACTTCGGTTAAAGGGGCACTAAGGGCCCGCGCACACGCACGCCAGCAGTGTTAGCTCGGGGCTATGGACACACGGCTGACTTTGCGCCACACCAGCGGTGTGTCAGCGCTACACACACACACACAAAATGCAGCACTAACTCGGCATTGGGTCGGTCCTGCCGGTGGCGACGATGCAGCGCAGACTTCGTTATCTCGGCTATGCACTTCCCCCGTGAACCAGCTTTGAAACAAACTTCCATCATTAAAGGGGCACGAAAGCAGTTTCTGAGATAATTTATTTATGGTCACAACTTAGTGTACAGCCTTTAAGGATTCTGAAAAATCCAAGATTAGACTGACGTGCATATCATTTTCCTATTAAAGACGGGATCGAAGATTGCAACATGCCCATTTGTCTGCGATTCGAGCGCAGAAGAAAAGACGGCACCGTCAAACGCGCAGCAGCCAATTATGAGCGTTCGGCTCCTCGTGGCAAGGGGGCCGACTGAAGGGGCACTGATTTTCGAATGTCCACAGTATGTACATGGGAAGCGAAGACTCACGATTGGCTTTTGCACGTCCGATGGCACCCTCTGGTTTCAGCGTCGAATCGCAAAGCTTTGCGTGTCGCGATCTTGGATTCCATTTTCAATAAGTAAATCGCAGATGTCTCAATATAATTTTTTTAGAATGCTTAAAGAGTGTAGATTGACTTATTACCACAAATAGACAATCTCAGAAACCATTTTAATACCCTTTAAGCTGAATCGAGAAACTGGGGTATCCCCTGTACTAATCGACTTGTAATTCGAGCGGACAATCTTTGCCTCGGAAATTTATCAGCTGATCATACCGGTGATTCCCCAGGAAAGAGAGAAAACAAGAGTGTGAAGGTTTCTTTCCAGAGGGTGATTGCGTGAGAACGACAGAAAAGAGTGTATTCACTGGCGGCCATAGCTGTGTGCACGAATGCTGAGCGCGTGCTGATGGCGAGCTTCCAGTTTTTTTTTGCAACATGCATTTCACACTATTAAGATTGCCGGTCCTAGGAACCTACCAATGTGAGCTCGTTCTGAGCATGCACTCTAAACAGCACCCACAAATATGGCGTCCAGTGAATACTCCCTACAGTTCCGCCTTCTCAATTTCAGAATTCACAACAAAAACTTTGATTTCAGCGATTTTCGCTAACTTATGGCTAATCTACCTGGTGAACAGATACATGACTGATCATTTTGGATTGGACTAGACAGACTAATGAGCCACCTCAAAAAAAAAAAAAAAGTGTTGAAAATGAACTGGCTGAAAATGTGAGATGATAGGAATTCTCATATAAAATAAATTAATGGCTATGCCGACATTTAAGCTGCGACAATCGCTATTTGATGAAACTGCGACAACCACACATTCTCAGTCTTTTCTCTGGAAATAGAAATATAGAAGAGTGTGAAACCATTCAGGGGTTCAGGGGGCGGGACAGACCAAACTGGTTTCAGAGCAATTTTGGAGCAGAAAAATTGGATTTTGGAGCAGCTTATAAGGAGAAAACCTACATTTCGGAGCAACTTCAAAGCAAAAGAAACCTTTCTTTTGGAGCACTCAAGTATTTAAAAAATATTTCCGAGCACCCCAGGAGTAACTGTGACATCATTTTAAGAAATCACCTTAGCCAGTTATACCATGAATTACAATTCAAGCAAACTAGGTTTGACTACAAGTGTTGGAAAGTATTGAACAGAACTTAACTGTGAAATATCTGAAACTGCACACAGAAAGATATCTAATTATTTTGATTAAAAAATGAAGGGGCACGACTCGGCAACATAAATGTTACATGCTATGTTGCATCATACATTGTGCATGTACGATGTATGACAGAGGAATCGTCGGCTGAATTGCTACACAGATTCGAGCTTAAAGGGACACTGACATGTCATTTATGCTCGCCAGGGTTTTCTTCGTACATGACACACGAGAGCCCAACTACCCAGAACACAATTTGCAGCTCGAAATTCATTTTCTTTCTGCCCAAAAACTGCCGATGAAGAACTGGCCGGTTTGAGTCATGCTCACTCTCTTCTCCGTGGTCCATGCTGTTTTCTATGGTTTAGACACAGCCACCAAATATATTGAACGTCGTGGGTCATTGAAGGCACACAGTCAATATTAAAAATAGAAATCAAATATGATACCAATTTCTTATGGCTTCTAAAAAGCTGCAAATATGTTGATTGAAGAAAAAAAAAAGGTTGCACAGCCATGTGACTTCCACCAACCCTCTCCCTCCTCTATATTTCTTCCTCCGCTGTACAGTTTCAGTTTCGAGCAGTTGCGTTTTTCGACTTTATTAAAAATATATTTGACGGTGTAGGAAAATATTGACTGGGTAGTCTTTTGACACCATTTAAATCGCTTGGCAAAAATAAAACAAAATTTTTTTGGGGTGTCAGTGTCCCTTTAACCAAGGAATCGGGCGACGGCTTGCGCCACCTGGCAATGAAATAGCCAAGGTTGTCAATCGAGCATTCACTTTCTGCTAAAACTAATGCCACCGTAATCTTCGGTACAGAGCGGCATTATTTTAGTTGACTTCACACTTTTGGTGCTGCTAGGCGCAGAAAATTGTGAATGTATCAAAATGGCACAATTGGCGCAGCTGTCCACCCCTGCACTGCATATCCAAGGTCGGGGTATATGCCAGGCCTATGACAAGGGGCTGCACGAAAGATACTCAGAAAAACTGAAGGCTCCCGAAGCTCATCGGAAGATAAGGGAGGGACATGCAACATGGGAGTCGCTTACCTGTGTACGATTCCTCCATTCCTTCAGAAATGTTAGAGTTGGACTTGTCTTTGCCAACCAGTGACTGCGAATCTGTTCACGAAAGAAGAAAATATTATAGTGACCTCCTAGACACCTTGCCACTGACAGAGATATTTGCTTATATCTGCTCGGGCTCATAAACACTTCTCAAAGGTGCGTGCTAGCAGGCAGCTGCTGCGCTAATTATTCGAGTCCGCCATTCTATGAGTACATGCTCTGAACATGTATTGAACACAGGAGCTTCGTCGGTGTTTGCATAGAGAACAAGGGCTGCATCAGCCTTTAGTGAGGACTCTGATACAATCACACGGTTCGTGCCCGAGAAATGGCAACTGCCAATGTCGCTAGATGGGGTTTTGAAAAAAGTATATATTCAGCCTCGTCAGTGTGTACTAAATAAATAAATAAAAAAAAACAAAAAAACTATGAGAATTGCAGATTTTACATCAATGCACTTGGTTGGCTGGAACTCCTGTCAGTGAAGTTTTTGTTGTGGGCAAAAATTTTCTTATCGGCATAGGTGTTATTCACTTGACGTCACCTGCTAGGTGCGCTGGCGTCGAACGCCGCAGCCGCCACCTCTGCCGTCTCTTTATATCTCTCATTCCGCATAGCATTGTGCGTGTCAAATGTAAGTCGGGATTGTTAAAAGTTTAGAGCTTTCGAGGCGTTTCACAATATCAGGGTTCTCTTCCTACTTTGGTGCTTCATGGTTGGATCATTTTCTGCTTGTTTTTTGTCGCTAGCGTACACAGTCACTATGGCCAGAGCCGTATATTGGGAGAGTTTGGCCAGTGGGTGTGGCGACGAAGCTGCCGGAGAGGAGGAAAGTGAAGGAAAGGGAGGAGAGCGCCGAAGGAGCGAGAGAGAAAGAAGGGAGCGAAGAGGAGACGACCGCCATTTTGACGCAACGCTGTCGGCGTGCCGAGCACTGTTGAGGCTACGCGTCGTCTGCTACGGGCTTATTTCTTTTTCGCCTCAATAAAAGTTTGCGTTCAAACGCGGAGAAACTTCATTCGTTAGCTTTTAAGCCACCGAGGAATAGCACTATATCATTTTCTTGCCAGAGACTGCCAAATAAAAGGAAAGAACCGAAATCTGCATGTTGATCCCATGCATTCCGCCGGGCGAAGGAGTGAAAATGGCGGCCCTAGCCGCTCAGCTGGGAGCAGCCGGGAGTTCACACGCATGCGCTCACGCCTCTCGTTCTGGGCCGCGGGCTGATTGGCTCACTCGGGAAAGGCGCGTTCCGGCGGCGATTTCATAGACTGACCAAACTCTCCCTATATACGGCTCTTACTATGGCCACGTGACCGTGTTTGCTCCATGCTGCTCCTTGCCGTGCTCATTGTGCCCACGGTGGTCATTTCTCTGCACAAACGCACGGCGTGGCTTCCCATGGGAGTGATCCGGCCAAGCGATTTTGCGGAGCTACTCTCTGGGCGTGAGAAAGATAATTACTCATACAAAGGAAGCGGTGCTGCGGCACCTATCCCCTCGTCCTACGAGACAATGATATGGTGTGTAACAGCAGCCTGTTTCTGCATGTAGAGTTTACGGACATTGAGAATTACCACATTTAAGCAACAGGTTTACTGACAAGGCACGAAGTGATTCCTGTGTAATCAGCAGCAGACTCGTCAATGTCTGCATGCCGGATTTGACAGAAAACCATGCCGCTGTCTTCTTGCACTGGCCAGTGCCCATTTTTGAGATGAGGAAAAAGCCCACCTTTGCAAAGTTTTTGATCAGTAGAGTATTTCTGCAAGCAGTTAGAACACCCCCATCCCAACAGAATGCAGTTCACCATCCCTCAAATGGATATAAGGTGCTAACAGTTCCTGCAGCGGCACCAAAATAAAGTTGAACAAGCTGCCGCGATAGGCGTTTTTTTTAATGATCAATAAAATGCTTTTAAATAAAAAAGAAATTGTTTCAACATAAGCCCAACTACACAACCACCCAGTCAAGCTGCTACACTTCACCAGCCAAATAAAAAGACACAAACTGCGGCCTCGAAGAGCTCGACGGTGGCACACCCTGGCAAAATCGAACCAGACAGTTAAGTGAATACTACCTACATTAAACTATTGCTTCATTGGGACTGTGCTGGGCATGTAAAAATGCATCGAGAGTGCGACACTAACTTGAGCATAGGTCAAGGTGCACAAATAAGGGAAAGGTACCTTAGAAGCACCAATTAAAAGAAAGAAACTGGTGTACTCACCACCATTCTTTATTTCATGCTTCACCGGCTGCTCAATGTTTTCCTTGTTGTTCGACACAGTTTGTGACTTTCCTTTTGATCTGGACTAAGAGACATAGAGGATAAAGCTTTTCAAATTAATTGAGTAAACTGAAGCATTTTTGATAGATTGAGTGGAATTTTGTGATGCGAGAGCTGCTAGGGCCAAAATGTGCCAACTAGACTGAGGAAGACAGGAAACAGGAAGTAAAAAATAAGGAATATATGATGTGGCAAGAATACTAAGCAGCCCTCTCGTGCAAGTTCATGTAATCTTAGCCTGGAATTTGAAGTGAAGGGCAGACGTTAAGAGAATTTTTTAATCATGGTAAAGCAAAGACTCCAGATTTGGCTTTGGTGAAGGGTAGCTCTTCAAACCCATGTCACGTGACACATGCATCATAACAATGGCAAAATGGGGACGCACTGGCTGTGCCTAGTGCTTGCTCCTCTTAAATTCTAAAATTCGCCAGACAGGTTTATGTTGAGCAAGTGCTCTGCTCAGCCTGTTGGCAGAGATAGGGTCAAATGACGTACCTGGTCGGAGCTTGGAACTGGAAAATAAAAATGACATATTTTTGGGATGTGAGGGTAAAACGACCAATCTTATTAGGCTAGAACAAGCCTAAAACAAACAAAATCCAGCCAGAGTTTGTGTTTTTATACAGTAAGTTCTAGAGAACCAATCAAACATAGCAGACAAATATTAAAAACTTAATTAAATCCTTAAAAAAAGAATGATTACCTGGCACCCATTTGTAGATCTTCATGGTCGTGTCTCCAATTGTAACCCATTTCTTCTCCCTGAAACAGAAACAACAAATCAATAATGATCCAATTCATCCCTGGCCAACATAATAACCCAGGAACGGTCCTCGTTCATAGGTTATTAGTAGGGTTTCGTGTTTTCGGATCCATCTGAAAAACTCAGAAGAGCACTCCCCGGTAAAATTTTGACCCAAATAGGATTTATTCTAAAAACTCGGAATTCTGAGCTCAGGATGGCAAAATAAAAAGCAAAAGATACGGTATTCTAGAAATAAATCTTGTGAGGGCACAGTTTCGGTGGTCCTGAGGCGAGGCCATTTCAGTTTCCTTTAAAATCTCGGAATATGCGCCGAGAAACTTTAGGGTGAGGGGGAGACGAGAGCGTGCTGTGACGTCAGTATGCCGAGCTCTGGTTGGAATGACTAGAGGGTAGACCTGAGGCTAGCTGTTTTTGTCTCCACTGCACTTTAGGACTCTAGGTCTACCCTCTAATCATTCCAACCAGAGTTCGGCCTTCTGACATCCCCGCACGCTCTCATCTCCTCTTTCTCAGTTTTTCGGCGCATTCACGAAAGGGAGATTCCCGTTTATCTGATTAAGGTTCGTTCGGAACAACGGGTCTATGTTCTTATGGGTCACGACAAAAACCACTCTTCCGGTTTCAGTTTGGATCATAGTATTTTTGTACTTTAGTGGGAGGAGGGGTCATGTTCTTATAACAGTGAAAGCTATGAGCCTGTAGAGTTCCTAGGGAGGGGGCAGCTGAAGCTAAGTCGAGATGTTTTAGTTATCTCAAAGTTTTAACGTTAATTTAAGCAACTCTTCTTTGCAAGATTCAGTCGTGGGATAGTTTGTATTTCCAATGCTAAGGGTGGCAATGGCAAATGCAGTTGCAGACATATCATTCGATACAAGTGATGTTCTTATGAATTTAGGGCATGCTTATGTCCAAATAATATTTATTTTTAATTTTGAGAAATTGAGATTAAAGTAAAATTAAAATCTACATTTCAGAAAATTAATAATAAAAAAAAAGAACTCCGATAAACCCTGAATTTTTAGCGAAAAACGAACTCCGAAAACACAAGAATCCTTGTTATTGGGGAAAAATGTATGTCCATCTCTCTCTAAACTCTCAATACTCGCAGAAAAATTGACCGGCTCTCTTTCATGCTCAAACTGTACTACAACCTACGGTCACCTACTAGAATTATTTCCCCGGCGCGTCACATTTCCTCTTGCCTAGAGGCTAGATCATCATCATACCTATCAAGTTAAGCCCATCTTTTCCAGGACAAATCTTCACCACTTGGCCTGCATTTCTGATTGAAACAGTGCCCTCCAGCTTGGTGACAAGAAATGACCACAACTTTTTTTATGCAGGGAGTTGTTAAGTTGTTTGAATAATGTCTGTATGAGGGAAGTCAATATGATGTAGTCCCCCTCTCATGTAATGCCTCACATAGAGGCCCTGAAAGAAAGACATCGTACAAGCTGTGCCTTCACTGCATAAGAACAGATCAGGAGAAACCTCTGCCCTTGCCAAATGCCAAGTTTATTCGACAGATTACTGCGGCAACACAGTATCAGCGCAACAGGTGCCATTAGAAGGGGTACAGTGCCGAGGCAGCACGAAGCGTCCAAGATGGATACCCTCGCACATTAATGTATTTTTCGCGATTCACACGAAGAAAAGCGGCACCAGCAATTCTATCTCAGGCTTCGTAGGTTTGCGTCATCTGATAAGAGCTTAGCTCATCAACGAGCAGCCAAAACAAGACAGAATTGTTTAGAAACTGTGCAAAGAAAAAGAACAGCGGTGTTTGGTTTGGCCTACCATTTTCTCACTTTGTCGATGGCTTGCATGACCCTCTTGAAGTCATCCTTGGCACGACTACGAGTCTCAGCACGTACAGATCTAGACATCATTGTTGCGGCTGTCACGGCAGTTACCACGAGCGCCGAGTCTGGGATCAGACGACGTCGGATCACTGTGGGATCACGGCAACAAAGACACAGTAAACAGCCCAAGCCCAAGCGCAAGCGCAAGACGAGAGTGGCTTCTGTTCCTCCTTCCTTCCTAACCTCGCAATCAGAATGGAAGAGTCCAGTGTGATATCCGGTTCTTATTTGGGGTATCCGGTGGAGCCTCATGGGAAGATGGCGGGAAGTTCAAAATGAGGCAATTTGTCAAACGTAAAACTCAGTTCCGAAGTTAAGGCTTCGGAACACTTCCTTTGTCTTCCCTTCTGCAATACTCTGACTGACTTAGCCAAATGCCACAAGCACGAGAGCACGAGGTCTCTGCTTTGAAACGTTCTTCCACAGAACGAGCACTCGTGCTGGAAATACACATTTCGAAGCTTGGAGCACAGGCTAGCTCGCGCTCTTAGCTTCGGCTGCAGTCTCAGCTTAAAATGGGGTTAAAACACGCCACGAATGAAATACTGTATGACATAACTATACTGCTAGGACCCACTGTTATCTGCCTATATTCCCGATAAATTCGTTTTAAAAATGGTGCTATAGTTTCGCAGATAAATCGATTTATGTGCGGGACCCTCGGTCCACCCCATCTGAAAAGGCTCCCGTGGTTGCTGGGTTGGCGGCGTCAGCTGCCCCTAGCGCGGCGTCCCCTTGCACGTACTCACACTCTTGGCTCTCTCGGCGTCTTGAGCTTCAGCCCTTCAGCACCTTCCGCGTTTCGAGCTCGCGGTTCGTGCCGAATTACGTCTGCGGCATCGCTCGCTTCGTCGAAACTTCGACACTGATCGCAGCTAGCGATGAGAGTGATTGTTTTCAGGAGATGTTAGAAGCTGGTCATTTTGACCGCGACCCTCTGGCGACCAGCTTTAGCGACGACGAGATAGTCACGGACGAACTCGCCGTGGTCACCGTGCAAGCTGAGAAGTTCTCCGGGAAAAAGGGGGGAATGCTGCGCGTTACCTTTTCGCCAGGAACTGGAGATTGGAGCTAACGAAAGCACGCTGGGATTCTATTTTTCATGTGTTGTCATCAAGGCAACGTGGGCGTTATTTTGTCTACATGCCACTACTATAAGCTTGTTACTGGCACGTAATACAGCGTCTCGGTAAGGATCATGGCCCGAACCCGGGGGGGGCTCTTCCTTGGATCTTACGAGGGTAGGCACGAGCCCGATGCCCCCCACACGAAGTCTACGCCTATGCTTTCATGCAAAGCTGACGTCAATTGACTCAAATCGAAAACATGCATATTTACAATATTGTTATCTCTTCTGATGAGGCTCAGCAACCGTTACATTCGTTTTCGCGCACGAGACGGCGACTCCCAGAGATGAAGTCTCAAAGTCAAAACTCTGGTAGCGTGATTCGTGACTGCGGCGGCTACTACCCAACCTCGTTGTCACACCACTTTCTGGAAGCAGACACTAAATTGAAGTAAACACACAATAAAAGCGACATCGATACAATTGTCCTGCAGAATATCACCTATTTAGTAATAACTGTGTCAATAGGCACTACATGTTGTATTTAAGTTAAGAAAAGATATATAAACTTTTTTTTTGGTGAGAAAAAACTGAATATTAACGTTAAGTCTGGCCAACAGTGCACATTTCTGCCTAATCTCGCCGCATCTTCGAGAAACGTTCGGCCCACATGACTAAGTAAAATATGCGACCCGGGGGGGGGGGGGGTTGGTTTGCTCCCTTCCCTACTCCCCCCCACTCAAAAACAAGTTAGATACGCCACTGGGCTAGGGAGCCTTCATGTGCGCTTTGCTAGGGTGATGCCACCCTTTGTAATACCACTCGCCGACAAACCAGCGCCATTTTGGTTCTCGGCGATAATCCGTGGGGCTTATAACCCTCCCGGAAACAAGCACCTTATCTCACAAGTTCGGAGCAGCGTTGTGGAACCCACGGAGGGAGGATTAGCATTTTCCCCCTCGGATCGGAGGACCGATGGACACAAAGGCCACTTTCCGGCGCACGGGGAAACAATGAGGAACAAAATGGCGGTGGAAGAGGGTCTGGGAAAGGGAAACAGGCAGTTGGCATCACTCTATGCCAGGGGTGGCCAGGCTGACCCGGCCTAAGAGCCGCAAACGAAACCACGAAACTTCTAAGAGCCGCGGGGAGGAGGGGGGAGGGCAAATTTAAATTTCGTTCAGGGTCTGACTGTACGTATGAGTGCACAAGGCTGTACGACAGTACTTATGGGGGTACAAGGCCGCCGAATTGCGAGCCGTGCTAACACTGCACATCACAATCCCTTCTTTTTTTCCTGGGGAGTCGCAGAAAGAGGCGGGGGGGGGGGGGGGGGGGGGGTCCCTTTGCGAGGGATCCGCGAGGCCGCGCCCCGGACCAGCAAAGAGCCGCCTGCGGCTCGCGGGAGCCCGCCGGTTTGGCCACCCCTGCTCTATGCGAAGCGCACATTGAGGCACTCTCTACACTGGGCAAAGAGCGCCAGAAACGATTGCCGTCGCCGAGAGCCAGTCTTTCTCCTACCTACTTCCTGCCACCTGCGAGGCTTGTTTTCTTTTGACCAAAAAAGTATTTGCTATTCTATTCTTTAATTACATTTTTTAAGTATATGGCTGCTTAAATACAGTTTCCAGTCTTCGAAAAAGTTTGTCGCTGGAATATCTTGCGGCAAAAGGAATCGGCGAACTCTCGAGCGCTAAAAATTGAATTGATGGCAAACATGAGAGTGGCAAGGACCTAACACAGAACCCAAAAGAAAAATCTCAGGGCGAAAAAAGCAAACTCAATATACACCAAAGCAAAGCAAAAAAGCAAAAAGGGCTTTAAAAAAAGACGGGTGTTTTTTTACCATTTTGTTAAACCACCTGAGACTGGGTGGAAGAAGAAACACGTTGACCCCACTCCGGCAAGACTGCCAGATCCTGCCCCACTTCCAGTCTGCGACTCCCGGTAACACTGTCTGTGCCACAGGCACCTGGCGGGGGAACGGTGATATACTAACCCTTTCACGAGGACACATATTCTTACAAACAACGCAGAAAAAGGAGGTTCCCGAGCAGGATAAGGTCTAGAGTGGCAAACAAAGAGAGCTTCTAATGCTGCACGCTTTTTCTGAACACGCTTCTGGAGCTAAGTATGAGGGAGAAATAAAGAAATCCAAAACCTCGAGAAAGACAGCACTGGCGGCTCTTCTCCGTATCCACTGGCACACTTTTAATGCGAAAACATTCGCTGTCCCATGCACGAGCGAAGCCGGCGTGAGTCTGTAACCTCGGAAAAGAAGGCCCCTGGATTCCCATTGGCTGATAGTGAATCCCGCTCGTAGAACTCGAGCGCTCCAAAAGCGCTCCATTTTGGAGAGCGCATATTCTGCTGGCAGATCAGGCTCGAGTTGGTCACCTTCCGCTCGTAGATCCCTCGCAGCGCCCGCTCCATGGAGCGTCCTCTCAACCCCGCCGAACAAGCCGAACATGCTCCGCCCGGGTTGCAGAGATCTTTGCGGAAGTTGACAGAGCGCGCTACGTCATTTCCCCTTTAACTAGGTGGTGGCGCATGCGCGACGAGGTCGGTGGGCCGATCGGCAGCGCCATCGACGGCGTCGGTCGAGCTGGATGTGCTCGGATGCGTCGGATCGTTTTACGCGGGATTGTGACTGCTCGAACGCTTCTGCCTCGCGTAGAATGGCATGCAAAGCCGGGACTGGGCGTGGCAAATCGCGAGCACTGACATATGTGATCCTGAGAGGAAGAACGAGAAAAGGAACGACAGAAAAATCGGACGGAGGCAGACGCAAAATTAGGCCTGTTCATTTTACCGACACTGATTGTTTGCTTTTTTACACTGCATGCTGCCGGCGTTTTCTCGTGCAATAAAGCAAGAACAGATGAGTCCCAGCGACCGTGCCAGTGCTGGATTTCTTACCCCTTTGTGTTTATTAAAGTCTTACAAACAATCTGAACTCTCGCAAATTGCGATCGCTGTACCGCTGCCCTGCCACTTCGAGGCGGCCGAAAGGTATGTGGCGGTGCCGAACGCAGACGTCTTCCTCGTTATTTCTGATCGACATGGGCTCCGTGGTAACGGATATTTTCGCCCGGCCTGTGTCGCGTGTCATTTCTGCAGCTAAGCAGTGATGGTTGTCACTGGTCGTCGGAACGATCAGTCGGCTGAAGGGGTGTCCAAACAGGATACTACAACACTCACGACTCCTGCAAATCGTTGCTGCGCTGCGCTTCCGGACATCGGGGGAAACTTGCCCTCTGCCAAATCTGCCGGGGGAGACTTCCCCCCGTCAAATCTCCCCTCGCTTCCTCCACGGCGGCCTTGCTCTGCTCATCACGTGGGTCCGGAGAGCCACTCATACGCTCTCTTGGCTGTCGGTCAATCGCTCAAGGCCTCCGCCGCTTTGGAAGTCCCGAAAATGGGAAAGGGAAGACTCGAGTGTGAGGGGGCAAGCCAGGCGAGCCCGCGTCTCGTGTCCAAGGTCGTGTCATCGTCCAGCGGTTCTGTGGATTGGATCGGATTCCCGCGGCTCTTGTTCCCTAACGTACCTCGTATAGACAAACCAACGTGGTTGGTTTAAAATTTAATAAAATAAATGCTATGTTCTTAGGATTCTCAGTGTTTCTACATACAGCTAAAAGTCTCCCTTTGCGCACTGCACTTTATTAATTTTTTTTCGAGCTACGAGCGTGGATACGCTGTGAGCCGCGGGAGATAGACAGGCATCAGGCATACTCATTGGCAGGTGGCGTGCGACGTCAAGTCTGACGAGCACCGACGTCAACGACAAGTGGAGGAGGCGAGGAGAGCTAAGTCGTGAATTTGGCAGCGGCCGGTGTCCAAACAGACATTCGACCGACGACTGCCGGACGGTTCAATTTTGACGACTTTGCAGGAGTCGTGTGGTCTGTAGTAGCCTGTTTGGACAGGGGCCTTGCGGCGTTGGTCGGCTTGTCAGGTGCACGAGCAGCCAGCCATTTTGAACGGCCGCGGGGGAGGGAGAAGTTTCAAAAATGCGAGTCCCTCTTCCCCTTGTCGATTCCTGGGGCGGGTCCCACGGAGCGGAATTTCGCCTCCCCCGCAGGATTTCCTCTGGAAAGCGCTCCGGATCTACGAGTGGAATTCACCATGAGTGAAACGGCACCGCAGAGTCCCACTGGCTGCGGCGCGTCATAGTTCCAAGAAACGCACACCCCATAGAGAAGCTTCCTCCCGGCACTGCGGCCCACGCGTCGGTAAAAGGGAGAGGGTTTCGCGCGCGCGGCCGCCGCTTGTTCTACGCTCTGCTTTCAGCCATGTCGCGCCGCCCGCCGGCACTCCCGGAGGACAGCGGGTGCACTGCTTGCAGGAATGCTTTAGCATTCCTACACGTTAGTAGTCTTAAAGGGCCACTCCGCTCAATTACCCCCAAAGTTGGGCTTACACGTGATTCCGTTTCCCGAAAGCGCTACTCAACAGCTCGCCTTCGGATTCTCGAAAATGTGGAATATTATTTGCGTAATCTTGGTTTGAAGATGAGCAGCCACTGAAATACCGAAACTTTGGTTTGCGTCAGACAACATTGGTCTCGTGTCGTCAGAGTCATGTCCACGTCACGTCGAACCGTGGTCTTGAGACGTTCGTGATGGCGAGGTACAGGACACGTATTGCCGCGGCGAGGCCGCTTTGGATGGCGTAAACGGTAAAGGCCCGGGGAGAGGGAGAAGGGGAGAAGACGAAAGAGGAGAGAGTAAGCGGAGAAACCGGACATGAGGAACAAGCTGGGACAGGTCGGGGGAAGCAAGGGGAAGCAAGTCCGAGCGGGAAAGACGCACCAAGAAAAGTTCCAGGGAGCGCTTGAGAGAGCTCGGGAAACAACGCACCAAAGAAACACCACGGAAAGGCCACCCGCTGGAGTCAGCGCCCCAAACCGCCGACCCCTGGGAAGCCCGGATTTGCCTCAACCGCAAGGCCACACTCTAGCGTCAGAGCTCCAAGTTCCAGGGCAACCTGCGAGGCCCGACCAGAAAAAACACAACGGCAAGGCCACCCGCTGGCGTCAGCTGCCCCCGAGCCCCCGAACCACTCGAACCCCGAGAAGCCCGGATTGCAAGGCCGCCCGCTAGCGTCGGCGCTCCAAGCCCCTGAACCCTGTGAGCCCCGGAGCCAACTCGCCCAGGCACCAGCACAGTGACGGACAGCCCCGGGACACGCACTCCTTCGCCACGACGGTCTGGAGAGCTACCGGGCGGCACCATGCACCCGACTCCTATTATTAGGGAGTTGTAGTAGACCGTTTTTCTCCCCTGCTCGGTATCCGTAAAGAAAACGCCGCAGCTGCGCAATGCGTCACGCGTGCCGCCAACCTTGTCTGCATAGCTCAAGGTCTTATGGCGGATTACGGAGCGCTCTCCGGGTGCTTAGCGGGCTGCGGAAACGGTCCGCTACAGCTCCCAATTATTAAATCGTAAACGGAGATATCGTTTTCGCCTCGTCTCTCCTCACCTCTCGGCGGCTGAGGCCCACTACAACTAAACAACAACGCGGACTGTGCCTCCCCTACGGGATCGTCACAGTCTGAAAGGTCACGTGATTTTCTATGCGACGGTGTGGTGAACGTAGAGCAAAGCGCAAGTGTCGTCTGCTCCGCAATTTTCGCCAATGTGAGTTTGCAACAACATCGTGGAAACTTGTGAAAGACAGCTCCGGCCGCCCAACTGGTACATTCGGGCAGGCAGCGACATATCATCGTGAGCCTATGGATCTTTCGACAGTCATCATGCAGCTAGGCATCGGAGATGCGGCCCGCGCTCGTATCGTAAACAAAACGTCGTTCTCAAACTAGAGGAGCGGCGAGACAACACTGACTGCTCCCGCTTCAGGTCGCGCAGGGCAGCGCAAACTATGTGGGCAGGAGGGCGCTCTGACCTGTTTGTTGTCCCCATGCGCTGGTGTTTACTCAACGCAAGGCCTGTGCACATGCCCAGAGGCCTTATGGGCATGTCTATGTCATCTTCTACAACAGAGCGCGGGACACAGTTGATTGTAAAATACTAACAATCGACGAAGCGACGTTAAGTGCCGGATCTATCCTCAGAGAATGCGAGCTTAACCCACTTCGGCTTTTGTGCTGAGTTGGTACCGTGCATGCTGCATTGTTCGTGCAGGTCGGAGTGGAAACAAAAGAGCCCTCCCCCTCACCGGAGAACACGAACTCCAGCCAAACGCTGACGCCGCGTTCGGTTATGTCGGCCGAGCGCTGAGTCATTGTATTTCATACATAGTGGAACCTGAGACTGAGGTATGCAAGGAAAACTTCGAGGACGAGAAAAGAGGACTAGACGCCGTCTCCAAGCAGAGACGGTGTCTAGACACTTTTCGTCGTCAAATAGTCTGCACCAGCCTCGACGCTCAGGTGCGCCACACGTCTCGAGCTACACGCAGCTCGCCTGCGCCCTGACCATCTTTTCGTTGTATTTGTTTTCCCCATCCGTGATAGTTCTAAGTTAACCGCTTGGGGCGTCACGGTCGCTCCTCCTCCCCAATACCCGCATCCGTGTAATTTCGCTCTTGAGAAGTAAAGCCAGGCAAAACGTGATAATGACGTTGGACATGACCCTGACGTGGTGAGCCCGATGCTGGCTGCTACAACTCCAGTGGCATTCACTACTTTGTTGATTGCGCCTCACGTCGCACGTGGGTTAGTAGATTTCGGCGGCCTGCTGAACTGTTTGAAGAGAAGTTTGCTGGCCAGTTTATTAAATATGTGGCGAACCAGATATGGCGGTAACATTTGTTGGTTTTCCTATGATACTGAAGAAAGCGCTGCTGAAGTATCCCTGAAATATAAAGATGAAGCTGGCGGGTCAGCCAACGAGCAGGTAAACAGGAGAGCGGTAAACCAGCGACCGAAATGGCACCCCCGGTTTGCCACCATCTTGCCTGTTTGCCACGGTAGTGATCGCATGACGGTAAGATGGCTGCGCCAAAAGGTGGGCCAGATCAGATTGGCCAGATCGCGGTCAGCAGATGGGCACTCTGGAGGCTGCGTTTAATCACGTACTCCGAATGGGGCGAAGTTAGTCCGGCGGATCAAGTCACGTGACAAGACAGATATAGCAATGCTGGACGCGGGTAGGTTTTAGAACGCAAAGGGTACGAGAACTTCACCCAGGAGTGAGATAGAAGCTGCGATTCGATTTGCCTACCTCTGCACCTGTACAGAAAAGTGTGAGGCGGTGTACTTCCGGTCGTATCTCAATACACATACCGGAAGTAGACTGCCCCATCAAACTTTTCTGCACTGGCTCAGGAGGTGCAAGCTCGTCAGACGCAGCCTGTCTCGCGCTCTGGTGAAAATTCATTGCCACGCGTTCGAAAACCCGCGTCAGCGATACTGTATCGTCTTGTCGCGACTGATCGCCAGTTCTTTGCAAACCATTCGGTGCGACCAGACAGCCCATCTGCTGACCGCGATCTGGCAATCTGATCTCTCCCGCCTTTGGGCGCAGCAATACCGATCGCGTTCGCTGGCGTGACGCCAGATGAGGCGGGTCGCGCGCCAGGAGGCCATTCCGTTGCAGGCAGTGGGTTCCGGTTTGCCGCTCTGGAGTAAGACTCAAGCTCGTTGGGGTCACGCTGTAATTTCTGAGATGGCTATTCCGCACGCAAAGCCACAACAATTGCTGCGTGGTCGACTGCGGCAGTACGTGCAAGATCTGCGCACGCGCGACGAAGTACCACCATCGTCCCTTCGAGCCGTACGGCGGAGTACTGCGACCTGGGTACGACGTGCGTTCTTGCAGGTTAGTGGCGTTTCTTACCTTCCAGCAGTGGCGTCACAAGGGTCAGCGGCACCCGGGCGGTAGCCTGCCACGACCCCCCCCCGCTTTCGCGTAACCCACCACGACTCCCCTCCCCGCTCTCGATAGCCCGCTGTGACTCCCCCCGCTCTCGTGACCCGCCGCGACACCCCTGAGCGCTGCACCCGGAACAGTCCGCCCCCCCCCGCCCCCCCCCCCCCCGCCGCCCCTGCACGCTGTGCCTTCCAGTTCGCGCTTTGTTGAACGCCGCTGACCGAATAATACAATTAACTTTTTCTATTCTAGTGACGATGGAACAACATCGACATCGGCGGCAAACTCTAAAGTATGCAGCAAATACTTCACCGGAATCGAGAAGCGGAATGCACCTGAGCCTGCCCTTGGATGTTTCCACTCAGCCTACAGGAAGATAGTAGTGGAATCGCGGAACGGCGCGAAAAAAAATCGCCCAGTTATTGTCAAGCTGATTCAGGAACAAACGTACATATAATTACCGCAGTCCACTCAACGCCAACAAATTTTTTTGCGGGCGCGCTTAATTTTGTTTGCGGAGTACGGCGCTCTGTGACATCCACTTGTCCGTCGAAACGGACCTCCTTCACGTCGTACACGCGGCCAGATTCATGAAGGAGCTTTCCCTTCGTCATATTGGCACCACGGAAGAAGCTTTCTGGATTCGTAAACGCCTTAAACCCCGTCGTAATCACCACGGGAACACTGTGCTGCTCATCGTCATTGCTTCCCCCGATGATTCTGCACCGGCTACCGAAGAAGCTTTCCGGATTCGTAATCGCCCACTGTCCTCTGTTCTGTTCGTTGCTATTACTTCCCGATGATTCTGCGCCGGCGGCACCGGCTACCGAAGGAACTTTCCGAATTCGTAACTGCCTTATATTCCGTCGTAATCACGACGGGGACACTGTCCGCCGTGCTGTTCGTCGCCATTGGTCCCCGGTCGCGGCAAACAATAGGCGACCGCCGCGACACGGCCGGCTTGCTCGCTTCCTATCCCGAATTTATGTAACTTGAACTTGAAATATATCGGCTACGGCACTTAGTAAAGATCATGAGCCATTCCACTCTGTGAAGCTGGATAACCAGCCAAGCTGTTTAGCCATGACACATTGTGCGTGACACAGAATTTTGAACAAAGGTACGAACACATTTATTGTCTTGATCGGTGGTCATCGCGACGAAAGGCCCGCGCACACATGTCGAGGGCTTTCGCCGCCCAGAGCGAGCCAGAGGAAACTAGACACGCGCGACGGGACCGCCACCCGGCGGAAGGGAAGGAAACTATAGTCGGTTACAGGATTAAAGGAGCTGTGCAATGATATTCAGTTGGAATGTTTTTCACTTTACGGAGCTTACTGGCACTGGTGGGACTCAAGGATACTCGCACGCAACGCCACTGGCCGAAAACTCCTTTGTTGCGGTGTAATTTCAAGGACAAAAGAGATCATTTTCGTTCAATCTCTCCTTTGCAAAGTTTGATGACGTAACGTGGGGATCGCAGTACACCCCGATGACGATATTTGAATGCGGTTCATAGACTGGACCCGAGCAATGCGTGCACACTCGATTTAGGCTCGTGATAATTACTAGCTCGAGAAGCATTCGGAGTAGTGGCCCGTGTCCAATCGCTGCAACGACGACAGTAGCCGAGCCATAACAATGTCTGGAACTCAGCGCGTGTCCTGTGCTTTGCCAATCCCAGCGCGTGGCTATGATCAACATTGGCGGCATATAATCGGCTCCAGATCACGTGGCCGCTTGTTCTGGCTGCGAGTTGAGGGGGTGAACGCTGCTCGTTTTTCTTTAATTTTTTTTGGGACTTCTCTTGCGTGGGGTGAAAAACGAACGCGTGTTTCATAGGTCATTAACGTCAGGGATCCGTTCTAAGCGGTATTTGCGCAAAGTACAAAAATTATTGCATTGCCCCTTTAAAGGGGCACTCAAGCAGTTTTTGAAGGAGCTACTTTTTGGGGCGATGGCGTTAAGGAAGTGTCAGTGAATGAGTACCTTCAGTTTTAGAAGGCAGAACCGCCAATTAATCACGCAGGAATAAAATACGTGCGGACTCTTTTCTGTACTTGCGAGGACCAATGAAATTATCGTATGTTTGAAAATTTTGGCGGCCTTTGTAAAGTTTCGCTAAAGAAACAATTTTCAGTTCATTTAAATATGTCGTGCATGATAATTTCACAAGACGTAAAATATTTCTAGTTTAGAATACGCGATACTGCAATTATCGTTTCACAAACAAGGGACTACGCTTTTCTCCTTGCCTTCCTCCGCGGGGGGGGGGATTTCCGCTCTCCCGGGATGCGCGGAAGCGCACGTATCTGCGCGCGTTGCAGGCCGGTCGTGTCGGTCGCGGGTCGGCCAGGCCGGCTCCTGCTTACCGCAATTATGGCGTCGGTGGTGGTCGTCGACGTGAACGGCGTGGTGAAAGCTCATCGTTCCGCGTAAAAGCGCTATCCTTGACTGTGAATTTTCGTCGTGTGTCGCTATGATAACCCAGCACGTACTAGAAGGGAAGGTCCACCTACTCGTGCGGCGATGTCGTGGCGGCACTCTCAAGACAGCAGAAACGCCCGTGCCGTCGTGTTTGTTTACTTCGACTACAGTGGTGCTTTCTAAGCATTTGTTTCCTCGAACATCGCCCGGATTTCTTATTTTGCGCATTTCATGCGTGTGCTCAAGTTCAAGGTATTACTGGCGCGTACCGTATAAAGGATGCGAATTTTCACGCGTTTTCATGACCGGAGAGAAGTGATTAGTGTTAGCAATCCTGTACGCTCGCAACGTCTATCTGATCACGAAATCATATTTCTACGTTGCTATATCGCTGCTAAGATTACATTGTCTTTTATAATCGTAGAAAAGGCGTGTGGCGATATTTGTACTATTGCAATGTCGTGTATTAGAGTCGTGATCGTCCAAAACGGCGTACTGCATCTTTTTTTTTTTCATCCACTGTATCTTGCAAGCTTATCAAGAAAAAATAATAATAAAGCTTTAGGCTATAGACAACTGTCTGTTTATATTCGGTTACGGTTTGAGTAGCGGTGCGTCCCCTTTTAGAGGGGTCGCTGTAACAACTGACGGTCGCGTATAGAAGCGGTCGCCGTGCTGACGACCCGCTCAGTGCGCTTGTTGTAGTGGTTGCAGGTGTGTGTACGCGCAGCGCAGAGCGGTCGTTCCGGTTGGCAACAAACGCAGTCGTAGGTACGCGCTCGTTGCACATGTCTGAACCAGCCTTTCCCCCGTCCTCCCGAGGCGAAAGTCAACGTGGCGACATCGTTTGACATCCCCAGGTCAGCTGTCCGCCGAAGAATTTCAACCTCTAACGGCGTCAGGTCCTCGAGCGTAGAGAACTCCGCCATGATCGAAGCTCGAATGACAAAGAGGTTCGGCCGATGCGGCTACCTCGGGATCACTGCGCGACGGAACGTCGTCCAACGCCACTGGCCCGAGATCCTTTTGATAAGCGTGCGAGGACCAATGAGAGTAAACATACTAGTTCACGGCCACTCAAGCCAGGACCTACGACGTCATGAAGGAGGCTATTTTTTGCTTGTTTTTGTAATTCTAATTTGCCTATAACTTTTAAAATAAAGTTAATTTTGCGAAAAGAAAAGTTTCATTAAGTTGACTACGTTCAGTGCGCTTAGGTTCGGTTCAAATTAAACACCAGTCAAAAAGTTGTTGCAGGGCCCCTTTAAGAAGGTAGGAGATGCTCCTCCCACAAGCGTGATGCGCCGGTTTCAAATCCCTCAGCAGTCGAAAGAAGAGTTCACTGGAAACGCTCCTTGTTCCGCTTTAATGGATAGATAATGGCCACAGAGTGGTGCCAACTTGTCTTCGACCCCCACTTTTTAAGAAAGCGACCTTTGTATCCCTCGGAGGGGAAGCTAAACCCCGAAAGTCGTCTTTGTTTCCATCGGAGGGGAAGACTCTAATCTCCCTCTCGTGGCTTCCACAATGCTAAGTCAAAGTCGAAAGATAAAGCAAATATGTACAGAAAGGCAAGACCCTCCTCGCGCGTTGGCGGCGACGTCACGGAAACGATGGGACGCTATTGGATGCGGAGGTGGGGAGGGATATATGATTCCCTTTGAGGGGCATTTGCCGCTACCGTAAGTGTTTGAAACAACGACAAAGAGAGAGCGGTGCGCTTCCCTCTTCCTCCTCCTCTCCTACTGCCGCTGAATTTTCCCGCTAATTTTAGCGGCGAAATTTTTCCGCTGCTTTCGGTGGGAGAAGGTTGGGTGACGTGACACGAAGTCGTGGCGTCATTTTCCCTGCTAAATTTAGCGGGGAACTGAATTGGTGTTGAGGTCACGTGACGTCAATTTCCCCACTAAATTTAGCGAGAAACTTAACCCGCTAAATTTAAACCCCGCAAAATTTAGTGAAAGAATTTTTCGCCAAATTTAGCGAGGAAATTTTTCGGCTAAGTTTGGCGGGGAAATTTTTCCTCTAAATTTTTCGGGGAAAATAGTTTTTAGGAATTTTCATAGATCGTTTTTGCTGTCCCGCAACACTCTCCGCAACCCACTACGATACCCAGAACTCTACAGTCGAGGCCATGGGCGCGCAGGCGCAGTAGCGGCTTCTTCGTTGCGGAGGGCTTAGCGGAGGGGAAACGCGGTCTACAAAAACTCTCTTTTGTTGACCCACGCGAAAAATACCCGGAACCCTAGCCATAAACAGTCTCGCTATAGACCTCTTCTGCAAGTGCACCGCCATCTTGAATTGACGTCACTTCCAGTATGGGCGAAAACATTGTTTTGCCTTTGCCACGCCAATAGAAGACATTTAGGATATAAGCGTAACCGTCACACTTTCTGGTTTTGCCTTGACTTTATTTTTTTACTACTTGCAGGTTGAAACGTTGGATTATTTTTTCGTCGCCCATACCGGATACGCCTATTAGGTGGCTGGGGACGAGAGTACACACTCGTGCAGAATCTCTGTTGCAAAAGCCCCGCGTCTCGAATACCCCCCCCCCCCCCCCCCCCGAATGACGCCGCCGTGTCATTTTCCTCGTGTCAAAAGTCCCTCCTTCATTGTTGCAACTCCAAAAGGTAGGGCGAGGGTGAGACGGGCGAAAGAGCCAGGGGGAAGCAGACGGAACGCTGGAGAAGAGAGGAAGAAACCTCCTTTTCTCGTTAGCGTTCCGTCTGCTTCCTCCTCCTGGCTTGCCCCCGGCCCGCCTTACCCTCGCCCTACCTTCTTGAGTAGCAACGGACTATAATAGACCTGTTGCAAAACCTACAGCGACACGACGGCAGGGAATTTCGGGAACCCTCGGTACAGATCACGCGCTTTCTCGTTGCGCCTCCGCGACTGCGCGCGCGTCCCGGCGGCTACCGCCAACAGCCATCCGCCATCCCGCCCATCCGCCAAGTCGTACGTCGTTGGCGGCGTACCCTATCTGTGGCAGCGTAAAGGCATCGTGACAGTTGAACTTATTTGCATACGTTATTCGTCTTAACTTACCTTCACGTATTGAAATGTCACCGAATCTACTAATTTTGCACCGCTACCGTGGCAAGTCTCGACCAGGTTCGACAAAGCGTTGGTGCAGCAGACGAGAGCCGGTACAAAGGAGAGGGATGAGAAAACAGCAGCCGTTGGCTCGTCGCTCGTCCGACTCGGCCGCTCAAAAGTTGTTGCCGTGGTAACCTGCGCCTGCTCGCGTATGCCACGTGGTAGCGGGAGGAGAGACGTTGGGAGGGGCGTACCGAGGACTCCCTTTATTCGTTGCGCGGCGCGCGCGGGCTTTTTGCAAAGGGTCTATTCCCTTTCACGCGTTAACTGACGTTGTTCCGTGCCGTCTCTATCAGGTCCGCGGGGGCGGGGGTACGTGAAATGATGGGAAAAATGCGACGGTCATTCTCCGTGTTACAGTGGGACCGCAGCCAACACTGTATACAACCCGAAGGGGCCAATCAACCAGGGCCAAAAGTGCGTCGTTATGGAGCAGCTCGTCGTCTTTGTCCGTTTGCTGTCCCCGGATAAACCAATTAAAGCAAAGTGAATGCGTCGTGATTCTGCGCGTTTCTTGAGTGCGTGATTGGTTAGCAAACGCACAAAGACGACCCTGCTCCGTCCGACCGCAGACGAAGTGTACAAACATCTTTTTAAACTTTTTTTTAGCAAAGTTGTTTTTAAAATAAAATTGGTGCCTGGCCCCATGACAGACATGAAT
>JAZHYW010044801.1:0-49392 GCA_037355805.1 Ixodes ricinus | reverse complement strand
GAAAAACAAAACAAAAAAACAAAAGCGCTTACGTTTTTTTTTTGTTTTTTTTTACTGATTGAGCAAATGTTTTTTTTGGGTTTGCTGTCAGCTGCGAAAGCCCCCTATCGTTAGCTTGCACCGCAAATTCAGCGTGTAACCTGTACATGTTATGAAAATCAATCACTCCGTAAAATGAGGAACATTTGGAACACGCGCCTATGTAAACAATGCAGGAAATAATGTATATAGGATCGCCCAGTGATCGATACGAACATAGCTGTTTTCCGACTCTGACGGTGTTCTCGTCACAATAAATGAACGAGCCCGAAAAGAACATGTTTACTTACGCCTCTTTCGACCGCGGTGTTGTACTTCACGAATCGCGCCTCCATCCTCACATCTCGTTTCACGGACGCAATGGAACCCGCTGATTGAAACGCATGCATTATGCAGAAGCGCTCAAAGCCCACTTTCTGCTCGAAAACTAATCGAAAATAGTAATAACTTTGGGCTAGTTTGTTTCCATCCAAGTCCCCACTAATCGCGATTTTTGTTCGTTTGGATTTTTCTTTGACGTTTAATATATATATTTTTATAATTTTAGCGATGATGAATGTTTGTATCATCCCCATTTCTCGGACGTCAACCTTAGTTTGGAGCAGCGCCTAACCAGAACCGACGATATAAAATAAATAAAATAAACAGCATATCCGTTTTTGAGAACAGTCTTCCATGCGCGGAAGCAACAGCAGGTTATCGACGAAAGCGAACAGGCTGAAAGTTTTCTTGAGATTGTCAATATTTATTTATTTATTGACTCGTAACATTACTCATTACTTAACGGCGTCACTATGCTCGATCAAAAAGTAACGGTTATTCGTTAATCGTTTTTGGTCGCGAAATCCAGTGAGGCTTAGAATGTCGCGTTCGTTATTATTGCACGTCGTGTACTTCACGTACGTGACCTCAGGTTAACCAGGATCATTTCGGCGAGTATGCAATAAAATAATCAGTCCAAAGTGAATATTTTGATCGCAAGGTATAATCCTACACACTGTTTAGAAGCAAGTCCATGTTTGCCACACGTCAGGGGCTCTAGTTGCGAACTCGACCCCCCCCCCCCTTTTGCCCCTCTGCTCCTCTCCACAAATATTTAATAACATAAACTACAAACACAGATAACACACTGTAATTTCAGCTGCTACACCACAACACATACAAAAATATAGTTAACGTAAAAAAAAAGAACATGACATGGGCTAGAAATATTCAAATAAATATGTAAAACACTCGGTTCTTTGCCATTTTCGCAACGTTATAACTCGACGAAAGTGATTGTTTCAAAGGGAACACATCATATCTTAATTTTCACTCTCTTTAGTTCAGATCTTGGAAGAACACCTTCTTGCTATTTCCGAATGTGTTTAATGTATGGCTTCGGCGCTGATAATTCGAGTATTGTTTGTGAAGATTACGGTTTCCGTGCTTATTCATAAGAGTTAATCGTTTGGTCTAGAATAGATGTATACGAGGGAGCTTGTGGGGAGCTAACAAAGAGAATGTATCTGATATGTAAGAAGTGTCTGCTATTACTCATATTGCCTTCTTTCGCTAAAAGTGAATAATATGAATGTTTGAGGAAGAAGTAGATGTTGCCCCCATATAAGCTTGGAAGCAGTATGATTGTGAATAAAAGATTGAGTTATAGAGCACTTTTTTAATGTTTTTTGTCGATAGGATGTACCTGTATTTATTCGTGAAACTGATTTACTCAACTTGAAACAGTGGTACTTCACGTGATTATTCATTAATAAGTTAATACGTTATATTAAAAAAGGACAGTTTCAAGAGTGTTTATGCCATAAACGAATTCAGTACCATGGGAACCCATGCTTTAGCGGACATAATGCGGTTTGGCGCTGAAACCCCAGGGATGGAAGACTCTATTGATTTCTTGTCTCTCGAACATGATCATTTGAAAAATTTCGACTCGGCCCAAGGTTTTTTTTTGTTTAATTATAATTCGAGGAAGTTTATTGGTATTGTAGCCTCAGGGTATCTTAGTGCTTAACCAAACTAAAGATGATCGTGTCGTCATCATATGTGATGCATTTGCATTCCTTAAAGGGACACTGACGCCTTCCGAATATTTTTAATGGGTTAGCGTACGACAGGGAAAAGCTGACGGCGTCCGTCTGTAGACAAAACAGGGAAAGGGTAGCGCGCCGCGCAGAGAGGAGGAGAGTATTGAAGGACGAAGGCGACAGGGAGGCGACGTCACGGGACGGAAGTTAATGCCTGCGCGGATGCTGGGGCGTGTCTGAACTTGCAGGTGTGCCGAGCGCGTATGCCTTGGTTTGCGCTACAAAATGGGATGTGAACCAAGTTCTAGCGCTGGTCCAAGTAGGCGGCAAAGGAGGCGGCTTGTGAACGAAAAAGACGCGCTTCCGAAACCGCTGAACAGCGAAAACAGCGTCGGGCACCGGATGCCGCTGCTAAGCGGACAAGGCGGGCGAACGAGACAGAGGAGCGGAAGCAGCGCCTATAGCTCGGCTGGACGAAATGCGGCGAAACCAAAAGAGAAAGCCAAAACGGAAAAGTGAAGGGGTCGACGTTAGCGTTTTTTCAAAAGGTGACGTGTGGCGTTTCCCAAGGATCATACTAACGCATTCCCTAAAAATCCACACTCATAAAAAAAAACCTAGTAACAAATTAGTAATTGCAGCAGTTACTACATTTTCCTGACCGTTACTACTTTTCACTAACTATTTACTACCTCAGACTGCGCGATAGGTAGTAAAAAGTTAGTAAATGCAGCAGTTACTATCTTTTCTGACCGTTATTACCATTTTACTATAGTCGGTTACAAGTCAAGAAGATAGGAGAAGCGTCTCCACACCGTGATGGCCGCGTTTCAAATCCCTCCGCAGTCGAAAGAAGAGTTCACTGGAAACGCTCCTCGTTCCGCTTCAATGGATAGATAATGGCCATGCAGAAGTGGTGCCAACTTGTCTTCGACCCTCACTTTTAAGAAAATGAGCTTTGTATTCATCGGAGGGGTACAGCTTGAATCCTCTGGAAGAGTCCGTATCGTACTGTTTCCAAGTTGGAGTTGAGGGACAACTCTAATCTCTCTCTCGTGGTTCCACAATGCGAAGTCAAAGTCGAAAGATAAAGCAAATATGTACAGAAAGGCAAGACCACTCCTCGCGCGTTGGCCGCGACGTCACGGAAACGATGGGACGCTATTGAATGCGGAGGTGGCGGAGGGATATATGATTCCCTATTCAGACGCGCGGACAAGATGGCGGCGTCTGCTGCATCGCTGATGGCCAGCGTTAGCGACGCACTTACTGCATTCAGAACGCAGGGGGAGGTATCCACACACAATCGTAGCATCAAGTATTGTACGAGGAGCATGTTTAAGGGTTGGAGCTGACTTATAACTATCCCAGCCTCAGTTCCAGCACGTCATGGAAGCCAGCGCTGCCGCGAGCGCAGCCATCGTTGATACAATGGCCATGCGGCTCCTGACCTTCCTCTCCCTTTGCTATTCTTTGGAAGCGTTTACATTTTCGTTTTGGTTTTAACTGGGATAAAAATTGCCACGTAGCACGCGCTAAAAGCGTTTCCAAAGACATGAAAGGTTCATTTTTTCTTATTGTTTTCTTTAAAAAATATGTTTCTCTTTCGCAAAAGACTCTTGGCGACATTGTACTACAAGCAGCTTGGGGCCAGAGGGATTTTCTGTCTGCACAGCATCAACCGGGGTGTCACGTGAGACTCCAGTGATGCCACCTCTCTACGTCATGCATCTGTGCCGGGTGAGGGCCACGCGACCCTCTCATCGCGTTTTGTCGCTTGACGTTATTTGGGATCGTCGATCGTCAAGCTGATCACTCTGCGAGCGGGTAGGCTCGGCCGCCGCGTAGCCGCGTTAACAACTTGCACTCGGTGTCGTTTTACACCCTTTTTCTCATATAATGCACCCCAAATCTTTGGTTCGACGTACAACGCATTGTGCGTCGAACCGACGGCCCCAACTTTTACGAGGGGCTTGAGAACGGTGAGATATAACATCATTAAACAGCTAAAGTACATATCAAAGACTACCTAAAAAAAAAAAGACGAGTGAGGTTTTGCAGTAGGGTTAAAAAAACGATTACTTTTTTTGTAGTTAGTAACGCGTGCATTTTCTATTTAAATAAGTTGTACCACTCGGCTATCAAGTCCGATCGTGAAAGTTGGTACCGTGGGTTTGACGTCAGCACACTGTACGTCGAACGGAAGTCTTGGGGTGTCTTAAATGTGACGAGGGGTGTAAGAATATATCTCTTTTTTTCTCGAGAGTGTGGGCCATGTCGGTTAACATTTGCGTAATGAGCCGCCGCAGACTGCCGCCGCGAAGAACGCAGCTGAATGGGGGAAAGGGGAGGGGTAGGGGTTAGCACGTGCCCCCATTATAACCGACGAAACGTGAGGAAAAAAAATCACGCGACTCTTCCCCTAACAGATATGCGTTAAGCAGAGAAACGTCACTGGAGCATCACGTGACCCCCGGTTGATGCTGTGCTAATACCAACTCTCGGGTCCAGACAGGGTGGGTCCAAATTTCTTGTCTGTGTTTTGTGCATAATACGTGTGCAAATGTAAGCAGCGTGAGAAAAAAAAAATCTCTTAGCGATAATAATTCTTTGTCAATTATGAATTTGACGTTGACTAGCGCCACCTGGATCTTGTAAGAATCAGTGAAAGTTACTGGCTAAAGGTAGTAAAATATACTAGGCTAATTAGTAACCGTTACAACCTTCTTGACATAGTAACCGGTACTAGCCTGACGGTTAATACCTACGGTTACTAGTACCTAGTAACATATGTGACTAGCTGTTACCTAGTTTTTACCTAGCAAATACTGCTAGCTTTTTTTTTAAGAGTGTACCAATACATCTTTTTTTTAATTTGTTTTTCAGACGAATAATATGGTGTCGGGAGACTACCCAATCAATATTTTGCTGTAGAGTCACTTCAAAATTCAATAAAGCAAGAAAAACAACAAAAAACTCAGGTGCTTGAAATTGAAACACGAGTACGGAAGGTCATGGTCGGAAGTCACGTGGCTACACCCGACGACGCTTTTTTCTCCCGCTTTTCCGGTTTCTTGTGCAGATGACGACAACAATGAACTTGCGTGTACAGTTTGTCGTGAGATTGTTTCGCACTTATATCCCTTCCGCTCGATGTTCTGCGCTTGAAGCTGGATTGGCCGGTACCACGAACGACACTTCCGAAGTCGCTACCCCACGTACGTCGCAACGTTGGCCGTCGTGCGCCGCCATCGCGTCGTCCAGCCCGCGGTTCCTCGCCATATTTAGAACGACGTGTATACGTACTTCCTGTAATCTAATCAGCTTTTTTTGTGTGTGTTTTTTTTCATCAACGTGTTTGCATTTTTTGTTTGAGGCCACAATGAATGCGGTTTATATTCTTTTCTATTTTTAATATTGAATGTGTGTCTTATCACCCAGGACTGTGAATATATTTGGTACACATAGTTTGAACTCCACGTGACCATAAAAAGAGAGTGAGCGCGACTGAAACCGGCTAGTTCTCGACCGGCTATTTTCGGGCGGAAAGAAAACGAATTTCGAGCCGCAAATTGTGTTCTGGGTAGTTGAGCTCATATATGTCAGGTTCAAATAAAAACCTCAGCGAGCATAAATACCCAGTCGGTGTCCCTTTAATGTGGCGGGAGCTACGAACATACGTCTCGGGGAGCAATGACCTTGTTTCGTCCAGGATGTGTTGAGACTACCCGTTCCATTTTATCGAGGTAGACAGACGAGAGAGTGTTTAAGAGAAAGAAAGATAAAATTTAAAAGTAATAGAGAAAGAGAGATGAGAGGAGAGAGGGCATGTGAAAAAGGAAGAGAGAGAGAGAGAGAGAGAGAGAGAGCACGAACGAGTCCAAGTGCAACAAGAAGAGAGCTAAAGAGACCGTTCCATAATTTTCACTCGACGCGTTCCATTTGGGTTTGTCTGCGTATCCCGAAGAATTTTCTTCGCGACCTGCGAGTCTAATTGGATTTTGTTTGAACCGCGCGTAGGCGGGTGTTCTCCTCGGGCGCCCTTTGCTCGGAATATCCAATATCCGGGCCGACTATATTTACATATTCATGGCGGCCGGGCGACCCTTTGCCAATTTAGACGTTCTTTTAAGGTGCACGGTAAACAGGTAATTGACAGGCTTATAAATATCCGCTTCCTCTTTTCTTTCGTTTTTTTCTTTTTTGTCTGCGCGCATTTGTCAGTTCTTTGGACCAGACGTTAAGAGAACTTCGCGCAGTTCACTGTTAAAAGCGTTGTTTTGTTTTCAAAGCGCATTACAGATTGCAGTTAACTGTGCTGGGTTTCGCCTTACGCACAATAGCGAGCATATATATGTGTAAAAGTTGCGGGTGGCGCTATGAGCCATTAAAAGAGAGTTTCATGAAATAGCACTGTGGGTACCCCGAGAAGCTTGGGGTACCAAACGCGTTGGGGCATCCTATTCTAAAACTCTCTATTGAAGCCAATGGGACGCCTTGTGTGTCACGTAACCTTTGGAAGGGCGTATCGACGTGTGGGACGCGTTGTTGCTTGATACATTTCATTGCGCTGGATTGGCTGGGATCACTCTATAGCGTCCGCTGGGTTCCAACGTAAAGTGAAACGAAGTGGAGCTTTACGTTGGAACCCAAATGCCGTCTTCCCCGTAAAGAGGCAGGTGTTTGTTTGGGAAACATCGCCCCCCTAATGAAAAATCCTGCGCACGCCTATGCCTAAAGCCCCAAGATGTTTAACACTTTACCGAGCGTTAATGGGTCGGTGCTTGGGTTCTTTCGCCCACGCCATCGAAACTCAAACGAATAATGAAACCTATGAGGTGAACAGATCATTCTCATTTGCCGTTGACGTGCGAAAGAGATGGTGCCCGTCGAAATACATGTCCATGGCGGCCATTAGTGCGGCGAAAGTTTAACTGCTGTTTCAGCCACCAGATGGCAATGAAATTTGAAAAGGGTCTGGTAAGGGAAATGTCTCGTCGATCCTTTACGACATTCGCCAATCTCTCTTCCTGCTTTGTGAGTTGGGGCATTCGAAGGGACTGCGATATCGCCTTTGCATCAAGTGCTCGCTTTTCTCAGTGTGGGAAGGAACCAAAGTCTCCTCGTTAATCCCTCTTCACCTTCCAAGCCCTCTACTTGTTTATCTTTTCCCCCACCCTCTCTTTCTTCCTTTCCTTCCCTCTCTCTTTCTCTTTTTCTATGCCGTTTAATCTTGTTCGAGGGGGGTGAAATTTCTCCCGGTGTCCAAAAAAGACGTCAGGCCCTCGAAAACTCGGAACGAGGGCAAAAGTCAGCCAAAGTCAGTCATCCAAAACACGAAAGGATTAACAAATAATAATACAAAAAAGGAAGAGCGGGTTAAAGTGAGCTAACTTGACGATGTCTAAAGCAAACAACCGAAAATGTTATCGTATACCAAAGGGCCCCAGTAGAATGTCCAAAGTTCAAGACAAAACTATTGATTGATGAGGCTAGTGTTTCCTACGGGAAAGAAAAGAAAACAAAAAATACATGAGAAAAAAGTTTTAAAAGAAGGGTGGTCATGTGTGCAGTCATTTGATCCTGTTTGTTATCGGCGCCTACTCGTGCCGACAGCATGGCACTCGGGTTTTATTTTGAAGCTGCGAAAGAGCTGTTGACCGGGGAAAGTTGGTTATACTGTAATAAATTATGACCGCGGTGTCGCGATGAGCGGATGACGGTCAGTCGTTTCTGATCATAGTTAGATATCCGCTTCGTGTAAGTCGCGTGTTTTCCGGACCAATCAGGTGTTTTTTTTTTTAATCCACGGAACCCATGTTTCTCTCTCTGCACTTTTTTTTTGCCTCAACTTTAAGAGCAGCCGATGCTACTAGCAAATTCAACTAATCATCGTAAAAGAAAGGGGGGGGGGGAACAGAACCGACCAACTACGTGGATTACAGTTATTTTTTCTCGTCAAGAATTAATAGTGTCCCTGAAAAATCCGCCATCTTGTTTCACACGAAATCGACATGGGTACTTCCAACATAGTTTTTCTCTCTTTGGAGGTGGCTACCCAACAAAACTTCAATGGGGAAAATGCGAATATTTCTGAATATAAGATGGAGTACTAATGAGTGTGTTTTCACTAACGCCAGAGCTATGACGGGTGGGTCTCAGACCGCCCTTCAAAATCGGCGGGGGGTCAAGGAGACTCCCCGAGATCCCCCTGACTTTAAGCGCTGGCTCTGACTTGTGGAATGTGCGAATACTACTTCGAATCGAATAACTCATGCGTCGACCCTTGCATCAGCTCCGCAGAGAGAGCCGTCCGTCGTGGGTTTCTCCCCCCCCCCCCCCCTATCAAATAAAAATAAAAAGTAAATAAAAAATAATAAAAAAGTTTTTGAAGAAGACGGACACAGCTATACACCATTCTTTCAAAGAGCCACGGCGTTTACTCTTTGAAAAAATAGTGTATGTCTGCGCTCGTCCCCCTTCAATGCAGTGTTGTACACGTTCCTCAAAAAAAAAGGAACGAAAGCTCGTTCCTCGTTCCTTCTGAATTTTGGAACGCGTTCCCGTTACAAGTCCCATCTGTGAAAAAGGAACTCGTTCCCGTTACAGGTAAAAGAAATGGAACGTATCGTTACACATACGTTACATTTGCATTTTGCTGATTACCATACTTAAATCAAGAATTTTTTTTATCCATTTTAATAAATGAGAACATACGAATTTGAATGCCGTGATGGAAGGGCACCAGGAGAAGAAAACAAGCGGAAGCGGGGTTTCATTTGTTGATATATTAAAGTTGAAAAATCTCAGCTTTTAACCGTAATCACGTTGGTGGTAAACGATTCAGACGAGCCAAACGTACTGTTGCCCCACATTGCACGAGCGTTTTACAACAACCTCACACGTTTCAATCTGACGAAGTCCCTTGTTCCAACTTAACAAAAGTTGCTTCTCGATGTTTCTGTCCGCAAGACGAGCAAGTGAAGAAGAGGGTAGGGCTTTTGGGAGGTCAGTCTTAAAAACTACAGGTCCTTCGTGAAGGTTGGATTCGTTGTTCAGTTTGAAGGTAGGGAACAAGGGAGAAGGACTAAAGTTTAATTTTTGTGTATCTTTTAATGGGATGCTGAACCAAACATTCCAGTGTCCATAATAAGTGGCATAGATCTTTCCACGAGCCAGCAGCCGCCGGTGTGCGCGAGCGCACGCAACGAAAGTGACGTCATAGTCCCCGTTCACGCTTAAAGGCCGACGACCAGACTCGAGGTTCTGCAGGCAGAAGATCCTCCTCACCATGGGGGAGGAGGAAACAGGCAACGTGGACGGGGTAGAGGGGTGGAGAGGAGGAAGCCGGGGAAGAGTGGAAAGCGCGAACTGGTCGTCGTCTTTAAGATGACAGTGAAATGTGTGGGCTTCGGGGAAGAAGAGAATAAATACAGGCTTTTCATCTCCACAGTGAGGTCTGGGGTAAGAGGTAGGCGATTAATTTGTTTAACAAGCATGTAGCTTTCATTTGGATGAAAAGCCTGTCTTTATTTTCCTTTTCCCTGGAGCCCACACGTTTCACTGTCATCTTAAGCGTAAATGGAGGCCTATGACGTCAATTTCGTTGCGTGTGCTCACGCACACCGGCGGCTGCTGGTTCGTGGAAAGATCGTGAGCCACTTATTATGGACACTACAATGTTTGGTTCAGTATCCTTTAAGTGAGCAATGTTCGGGATACAAGGGTGCGTTCGATGTCTGGTAACCTGTTATTTTGTTGTAACTGTAGGTCTCTTTGTGGAAGTTCAGTGATGGCTGTAGTCGGCCTTAGATTTCTGGGTGTATGAGGATGCGTGGAAGCAAAGAAAGTAGCTGAGTTCGAAACTTCCCTCTTTCTGTATCTTTTCACTAGCTCTCCTGCACCCGACTGTTACCAAGCGAGGACCACACAAAATAAACCCTAAGATAAGAAACAAAAAAGTTAACGAGATCCTGTTCTTCGTAAATATATTGTTTTTATATTTTTAGAATTTTTCTCATATAAATACAATAAAAATTACTCCACTGGACGAAAAAAGAAACGCCGTTCCTTTTCCGTTCCAGTAAAAATGTAACGAGTTCCCGTTCCAGTTCCACCGATGCCAAATGGAACGGCGGCGTTCCTTCGTTCCTCCTAAAAGGAACGCGTTCAAAGAACGCTGTCTGGAACGCCGTTCCGTACAACACTGCTTCAATGTTTCTATACTTTCTTTGTGTTGCAACGCGCTCCCCGTATCTACCGCTGGTTTCGCTACTACTGTAGAAGGCTACGAATGACGATGCGCTTCTTGGTTCGAACCACTATGAGCACTCGCCAACCTACGATGAAATGAAAATGTTCGAATCTCTGGCGCCTGCACACGTAAGAATGGGGCACGCCAATCAAAAAGGGGAACATAAGGAACGCGTAGAAAACGCGCGATGACGAGGCAGCCACGGGCGTCGTGCCTGTCAGGCTTCATTCGACGTCATCGGCTGGAAAACAAAGGCACGTGGGCTCGTCCGGCGGGGAAACAAACGCACGAGGTGCAGGAGACGAACTTGCGTGCCGTATAGTCAGGGTCAGAAACACAGCGCCTGGCTTATTACCTTCGTGTTTCGAAGCTTCGTGATGTGCGTTGTTCGACGTTTCTCATCCACAACAGATAATTTTCAAAACTTAGGGCAACACCAGGTGGCTGGGGACGAGCAAACCAAAAACCCAGTCACGTGGCATAATGGCGTGTGGCTGATTGGTTCGAGATAATGTCCGTTCCATTGTCAACTTCAGGCGGAAATGACCAATACGTGCTGTAGAAAAAGAGAAGCGGCTTCCTTCCCCGAAAATTTGGACGCGTCCCAAATGAGGTTTTGGACGTTCGTGCTGGTGTAGGGGTATGGTTAATCGAGTCGTGGACGTCGGCGCTGTTTGATAAGCTGGAAGAAGAGATGATGCGGCTGATGCTTCGCTGCAAGACGAACGCGGCGGGGCGACAGGCGACCGCTGGCTCCGAGCCAAAAGTCGGAGTGTGGCAGTGGAGTCACTCCATAATGTTAGGCACTCTATTCGTTTCTACACTCCCACCCCTGTATTTTTTTCTTCATAGTCCCAACATTTTGTTTGTCCGTCCGTCTGTGAATTTCCCGCCCAGTTTAGCGGGGAATTGACGTCACGTGATCTAAACACGAAATCAGTTTTCCCGCTAACTTTAGCGGTGAAAATTGATGTCACGTGACCTGTTGTCACGAGACTTATATGCCAATTCGGTTTCCCAGCCAAATCTAGCGGGGCAATTGACGTCACGGGACCTATGCGCCAAGTCCGTTTCCCCGCTGAATTTAGCGGGGAAATGGATAACAAATATTTGTTCTTCGCTCCCCGAAACGAATGTCTAATGACCTCCAAACAAATTTAAACGATCGCTCCTAACATGCCGCATTTCATGCTAGACTTTGGAGCTGAAGGGCTTTGCCAATTTTCTTCTGCTCCGTGTATTCGACGGACATCCGTCATGGGACTTTCTACTTATTCTTGTGTTGTGCGTATGTTTAAAAAACCGAAAATTAGTCATGCCCCAATGGGCGTCTGGTGTCTCAGCTGTAGACGGGCAATTTCGCCAGTCCAGTACAACCGCAAGCCTGGGGGCCTTTAGCGTGCACCACGATACACGGCCGCACGCCGGTGCGATGCTCATCCGAAACGAAACGGGCAAGGGGTGGCGATTAAACCCGGAATCTCTGGGTTCTGCAGCGCGAGCTTTCGCTCCATGTGCTCCGAGCTGGGGCCCTAATCTGGACACTTGGCGAGAAAGTCGGCGAGAAATCTATCCGGCAGCCGTGGTTGACCAACGCCGTACTTGACCTTGGTGCCGGCCAATCATAGCCGCTGGATTTCTTGCCGACTTTTTCGCCAAGTGTCCAGATTAGGGCCCCTGGTGTGCCCTAGCCCACTCGGCCACCGATCCGCCCCATCCTGCTTATTCGCCACCTTTTTTGTTTGGCGACAAACTCAGTGGCGCCATCTATTGGTTGGCTGCGGCACACTTCCGGTGCACGTTTATTTCCTAATTTTTTACTCGTCATTCTTTTACTCTAAAAGTGAATTAAGTCTGACAGTGCTATAAGTGGCCATTTCCAGAAGATAGCGTGCATATGTGATTTCTACAAATAGTGCGAAACCCGCCGTCTAGTTGAGAACCGGAAGTGGTTGGGGTCTATTTGCACACTGGCGCCACCACGTTTCAACTCACGCGAGAAAGAGCGAGTAGCGCAACCATGTCGTGTCTTCGCACCATGCTGGGAACCATTCCAATGTGTTTTTGCGGCGAAAACTAGAAACAAAAAAACAAATTCGGTGTTGCGTAATGTCTGCTGCAAAAGGTGCGCACACAGCAGCAAGGCAATCACAATAGCAGCCGACACAACGTCAGTCTCAGCCACGTACTGATGAAAAATTTGTAAGGAGCGAAAGTATGCATGCATACTTCCTTTAATTAATACTGGGGGGGGAATCGATGGCCATTTGGTCTAGCGCACCAGCTCGGAGCACGTGGAGCGAAAGCTCGCGATCTGGAACTCAGGATCCTGGGTTCAATCCCGCGCACCGGCCTCGCCCACATTTCGATCTGGATGAGCGCCGTACCGGCGTGCTGTCGTGTATCACTACTGCGTGGTGCACGTTCGAGACCCCAGGTTGGCGGTTCGTACCGCACTGGCTCAAACTGCTCATGTACGCTGATACACCTGAGGCAAGACAAACTTCCAGCTCGCATAAGCATTCATACAATAATTTTTTTAATTACTGCTGAGTCTGACGTCGTGTCGGCTCCTATTGTGGTGGCCCTGCTGTTGTGCGCGCACTTTCTGCAGAATACATTACGCAACACCGAATTTGTTTCTGTTTTTCTCAGCAAAAACACGTTGGAATGGTTCCCAGCATGGTGCGAGGACAGGTCACGGTTTCGCTATAAGCAGTGTGTCCCATGGCGAATATCCGTCAAATACACGGAGCAGAAAAAAAAAAAAGCCAGTTCAGATTATGATATATGCTCAATATATTTTTGTTTTGTGGAACCCCCAACGCTCCGTGTCTGAGCATCAATTTCTCGCTTCTGTCGTCTGGATGGGCATCGTACCGGTGTGCGGTCTCGTAATCGCTACTGCGTGATATCCGTTACACAGTCCCCAGACCTGCGCTGGTTCTGTAGTGGTCACATGTTCCTCTCTGCGTCGCAAGATATCAAAATGAATTTTTATTGTTTACAAAGCAGCAGCACAGCGTGCAGTAGTGACGAGCGGACCAGAGGAGAGGGCTAGCAACTTTAGCAATCGTATGTTAGCAAGTAACGCCCGGGAAGCCTGCAGGTTTAGTCTTTACGAGGAAAGGACGCGCTAAACGCGCGAACATCTGCAATGGCATTTGTCACAGAATACTCCGTTCTTCCCGTATAAGCCGACAGTGCAGGGAAGCTACGCAATTTGCCGGACCAATCAGCAGCCTCGCTTTCATCACCCGACTCTGCTCTCTGCCCGTGGGTATGTGCCGGAACTTGATACAGTGGCGAAAGATGGACGTGAGACTGGTTCAACGAGCTCGTAGCCATCGCACTTCTAGCTTGGGGGTGAACGGTGTAGAGCGCTGATTCCATTGCGGCTTACCGGCGTCGTTCGAAACCGGTCGTATAAATGGAGCGAAAAATTCACGCCTCCGGGCTCGCGGTGCTTGAGAGAAAATCCGTGAAAAAGGAGCCGGATTCTCCGAAGTCGATAGAAGACCTGGGAAGTCGAAGACGGCCGACGGAAAACAATAGAACCAACGGTACAAAGGGTGGAAGCGAGAGAGGGGCGACGGAAAGAAAATACCGATTCCTATGCCGAACAACGGGCGTTCCAAAGCTCGAAAAAGGAAGATGAAAGGAAGTACTAAAAGGCGTAGAACGAAGCAAAGAGAATGGACCGGAGGAGAAGTTTGGACGCGGTTTGCGGACGAGGCTGAGAGAGAGGAAAGAAGTTGATCTCCATAACTCAGGGCTCTCGCGGTAGGATAAAGTCACTGCTGCATTTCCCTTCGACGCTCTCCCCGTTCCCCCCTTGCCACCTTCACTTTTTTTTTCTCATCCCTTTGCATTTTTTTGTTTAGACTCGCAATGTTATTTGCAGCTTTATTATTTGTGTGCTGGAGGGTTTTACTTGGCGCTTGAGTGTCGTTGGTGTAGCTGTTCCTACCCTGGGTTCGACTCGAGATCAACGCCGGTTAATGTGGCACCCGTTAAAGCCGATGCCTCCGCTTTAAGGTTACACTTTCGGGAAGCCGTTCCTACTTCCCTCTTCCTCGTTGTTCCGCTTCTCTTGCATTTTGTATGAACTCAAACATTGATATCAGTTTTCTTAGTTTGTTTTACTGTAATTTTTTTTATACGTGTCTTGTTGGTAGGACCTAGGGTTAGTTGTTCGATATCGACGTTCCGTCAACATAGTCATTTAATGCGAATTTCTCGCCTTCTGGTGGTCGAGTTTTTGGGGACACTACTTCAACAAAGAATATCAGTAGATCGTTTCGATGATTCCGATACTCGATACTCTGTGCCGGCGCCTTTGCGCGGACATCGTATCGCTATCGTTTACCGTCATCAGAGTTACCGGAACGATCGGCTGAAGCTCCCTAATAAAGAGTTTTGGTAGATCGTGCCGATACCTCCGATAGCGATAGGATGCGAGCGTAAAGGCGTGGGCTGAGTATCGGGTATCGTTATCGCTTTCATCCGACCGATCTACTGAAACTCCGTTAATACCGTTAGGGAGAATCGTTTTGTGAGATATCCCGTTTGTGACTACATTAGGCGGGGACAGGCTGTGTTCACGTAAACAGGTGTTGACTATGGAGCTTGAAACGTATTACAAGGACGAACCGCTCTGTGTGTGTGTGAGAGAGAAGGCGGGGGGGGGGGGAGGCACCGAGTTATTCGTCCGGCGAGGGCAGACGGCTGTCTTCGCCCCTTCCAACTGTTCTTTTGTCTTTTGTCCGCGAGTGTTTATGCGCGAAGAAGTGGGGCGTCGAACGGGAAAGGCGGTTGAAGAAGCAATCTTCGACATTGTTTACTTGCGCTCTTGATGTTTCTTTTCTGGCCTTCCAGGTCCGGGGGTATGTGTCATACGTCTTTCTTTCTGCCCATGACCCCCGGCTTCATATCGATGACGTTCTTATCGCTTCGCGTTCCTTTTTGCGGACGGCCCCGCCGATCGTCTGTAGCAGAACCTTCCTTTGTGTTCTCCGGGGCGTTGTCTCGCTCCTTTTTTTTTCTTTTTTGCTTTTCACTGGATAACCGAAGCAGGCCTGTGTCTCGCCTTTGTTCCATGCCCCACGAAATCCCTTTTTTCTGTTGTCTTATATTGCCGATCCGATCGCTCTGGATGGAGAAGACGACGAGAGCGTCGGTAGGAGAGGAGGCGAGTGAGGGCCGCGGTCTTTGCTTTGGCGTATAACACTGACACGCCACTGTGACGTCACGCTGCTGCGGTGGCGCTGTTGTTGCTACTGCGCATGCGTGGACGATTTACGCGGCGGGAATCTGCTTCCTGCGGACGCGCAGCGCCCACCTACCTACTGTGGGCAAACGCTGACTTGTTCGTAAACTGTGCCTTGGTCTATAGACAGTTTCAGAAAACGGCCTCTGGGCTCCGCCATCTTGCTTCTGCCGTGCGCAGATCGTCTGATAGTCGACCCCTGCTACGGCGCGCCCATGGTTACCGGACTGTCGCCCAAACAAACAATTTTTTGTCTACGGTGACCAGACTAGCTTTTGAAAGGTTGCGGCTTGCAAACGTTTATAGACGTGCGCCTTTATATTTTTATATAGATACTATACTGTGTGCTGTTTAGCCTTGTAGAGGATGGATTTTCGGAACCGTGCACGCGTCTCCAGCAGTCCACGGTTTCCACATTTGACCGCTCCTTCTATCTTGGGTCTTTGGGAAAGAAGGAAAGATGAGCGATTTTCCGCCTTGCCGAAAATCGAAGTTTTACGCCGGCTTTTAATATGTTTTTGTTATTATTTTGTTAGTGTCTTGCCTGCTTGTTTCCGGGAGTGTATTCCGTGAATTATAATAATGTGTCATTGAATTTCCTTAGTCAATAGCGTAAACCGCCCTGAAAACAAATGGCAGCTGCGTTTGTGCACGCGTCTTTGTGTACTCACGGGAATGCATACTTCGTTTCCCCTTAAGTCCGGACGCAGCCGCTGCTACAAGCCCGAGAATGTGGCCTTGAACAGTGCTTGCACTGCACGAGCGAGTGTGCTTGGCACAGACGCTGAAAGCCCGGAGCTCGCTCTTGCAGCTTCTGCTTCGCTCACAGTTAAAGTGAAACGGAGTATATAAGTGTGAGTGCGGGAGTGTGTTTGTCTGGCGGTGGGTGTGCTAACATTGTGTGTGTGTGCGTGCGTGCGTGCGTGTGTGTGCGTGTCTGTGTGGGTGTTAAGCAATAGCTTTATAGGGCCAACCAACCTCAAGAGCCGCGTAAGCACGAAATGTGTAGGTCGGTGAGTCCATAACCGCTAAACGACCTTGAACAAAACGGCAACCGGTGCCAGGGATCGAACCCAGGTTACCGTCGTGGAAGCACAGTGCGCTGCTGGCTAAGCTTCAAACCCAGCCAACACCTTCAAATGCGCGCATGAACGGGAGGAGCAGAAGCAGGTGGTGACAAAGGTCACGCAGTGGAGAGGTTTGAAGGGAAAGAGAGGAGCAGAAGCAGGTGGTGTAGAAAGAGCGCGCGGTACGAGGAGGAGTGGAAAGGGCAGGAAAGGGCGCTTCTCCTCTCTCGGTGACCCAGAAAATTCAGCGCAAAGGCTTTGTATCCCAGTAATGCTGAAGGGAAGCGCGCACAGCGTCACAAGGAGACAATGGTATGACGTAATCTGTTTCCATACAAAACCCTGCCCTAGGCACCATCTGAACTGAGAGCACCACCCACCGCAGGCACTGAAAGACTGAAAGTCATCCTGCCCTAAGGCACCACCCGAAGCAAGAGCACCACCCACCCTTTAAAGCTACTACGTTTATTTGTTATGCTCTTTCCGATGTTCTTTTCGGCGGGCTCTTTCGCATGCTCGAACTGCATTTTTTTTGTCGAGTTACATTACGCTTTTTAAAGCGTTTGAGACATGAAAAAAGAAAATCAATATCTATGTTGGTGTTGTTAGTGGCCCGAGCGTCGCAGAAGCTACAATAGCGATTCCAGGCTTTCAGCGTCCCTGCCGAACACGCGCACCGGTGGCATGCAACCAACGTTTAGACTCCCGAGCAACGTACTATAGGGTGTATTCACTGGCGGCCATATCTGTGTGCGCTAATGCTGAGCACGTGCTGACGGCAAGCTTCCACAGTTATTTTGCAACGTGCACCCCGCACCATCAAGATTGCCGGTCTTGGCAGCCTATTAATGCGAGCTCGTTTTGCGCATGCGCTCTAAACAGTGACCTCAAATATGGCGGCCAGTGAATACCCCTATACTTCCTCTCACCCTGGCATTGAGTTTGGTTTGCCGCGCATGCTTAATGCGCAAGCTAGTTACTTTGGATGAAGCCTTGGCGGCTGCACGAGCGCTCGTGCAGCGAGTGCTCCAGTCGAGGCACTCGAGGTTAGCCGCTCGCCCTTGCACAACCTTCGCAGTTGGTCCATGCTAAGGTGCAGACAAAGTATAGCTCTCGTAGCGTCGGCTTTACGCGTAAAGTGACACAAACTATAGAAGGGCGTAGAGCAACAGCTGGTATGATCCGGCAGGAAAGGTTCCAGAGCGCCTCCACCGAAGAAATAATTCGGCGTTTGCCTTTGCACCTGGGCCGTTCTCCTAACGACGCGGCAGTACGCCCCGTTCGAACACTCCTCGCCTACATTAATGTAACGACGTTAGGTGGCGGCCCTGCCTTTGTTGCTCCTCCTTTTCTTCCCGCTTACACGTATGGCTAATCGAATTTCGGGCGCCGGGCGAAAGAGAGGATCGCCCGTTGTTTGTGAATTAAAGCGAGTCGTAGAGAGCGGCAAGCTCTACTGCGCTGCACCTTACGACGGACCGCTGCGGACGCTACGAACCATCCCAGCCAATCAGTCGCCGTGACCGCGTCACGTGACGACGTGCTTCACGCGTCACCACTGCAACCCGTTCCTCTTTTTTTTGTCTTTTTTTTGTGCTACTGCGTTGCTGAATTATACGGGCATATCGGGCCTATATTAGAGAGTCGTAGTAGATCGTGTTTTCGGGCCACGCTATATATTTGTAGCGGAAGCTCGCGCTGCTACTTCGATGCATGCTCTGAAACGCGCGCTTGTAGTGGTAGCGGGCCTTTGAAAACGTTCTACTAAAACTCCCTGTTATCAGTCGACACTAGTCGCCTTCTGCCATATCTCTTTGGGTGTTTGTCCGAATAAAACATCATTTTAATTTGAATGCAGGGACTCGTTGATGGGCCAGGCCGCGAAGAGGGTGGGGGCGGCTCTGCAACGTGATATGACATTATGGGCGGATGGGACGTTACGAGCGAAGCGTGGCTCGGATCCATTTTGTTGACCTAATAATTGCCATTTCACCAACCGTTTTATCGATATTTTTTGTTATTTACCTGTAGTGTTATTGTTCCACTCCCGCTAAATCTCCATTAGAAAATGTAGTATCTGAAAATAAATAGATGAGAACGAAACATTTCTGCCGAGAAAAAAAGCTGGTGTCGTTTTTCCTGTTGAAAAGTACCCCTTGAAGAAGCAGTAAAAGGGGGGGGGGGGCAGGAGAAGGAGGAGGACGTCCCTCCCCTCCTCCCTAACCTACCTCCCCTTAAAATCTTCCCTGTCCGAAGGTCCCGTTCCATTCGCACGTCGTTTGGATTGGCTCCGATGGCTCGTAGCATTCTCTTTGGTCCGTCCTAAGACGAAACGGAGTGCAGTTCGAGGCGAGCAGTAGCTGCGGCGGCGAGCAACAAATCTCGAAAACCCCGCGGCGGCGGCGGCTGTGGCGGCGTGCCGGGAAGAGAGTCGGGAGCGACTGTGCTCTCGCAGCGCCGCATTCCGTCATTAGGCTTGGCGTTAATTAACACTTTGGGCGAACCCGGAGTGCGCTCTCGGCCAAATGCGAGATCCAACTCCTTTCCTCCTCGTCTTTCTCCCCTTTTTGAAGGATGAGGAAATGAGGGGAAAGGGACGAGGAGAGGGGTGTAGCTTGCGGAGAGTCGAGTCCTAACTGGGGCCCCGCGCGTCTAACGCGCTCATCGCCCCTTTAGCTACGCTCGCAGGATAAAAGGGACGCAGGGGCGGATGGAAAAATGGGATGCTAAAGAGGCCGAAGCATCCTTCTCTTTCTCGGGTTTAGGGAAGAGGAGGAAGAAAGTAAATGCGGGAAAGAGAAACCAGGGAGAGTATTGAGGGAAGATTCAAATACGCTCCTTGTTTTATAATTTCCCCTTTTCTCTTTCTCTCTCTCACTCACTTTGAAAAGAAAAAAAAAAGGAAGAGGCACCTTGCTAACGCACTTCTGACATTCCTTGTGGGGTCTTTGTTAGGGAGGAAATGAAGATTTAGGGAATCGGAATGTGAGTGTAAGTGTTATAAACAAAGGAGATTCGCTGCTTCAGTAAGGGAAACAACTACAAAGAAAGGTGAGGAAAAAATGATAGCCAACAATAGACCAGTGTCTGCTCTGTTCCATGGGCGCCGCCATGTTTGTTTATGCGGACGCCATGATACAGCAGGGGGAACTACGCTTTTGGGGAGACTTCGTTTTTAGAAATCTTCCCACATATATGTAGTGCATATATGTAGTTCACATATACGAAGCTCCAAGAACAACAACGATGCAAAGAGTGCTGTAAAAAGCAAAAATCTTGTTTTACACGCAGCCTCTCTCTTCACAAGTGCCGGCGCTTGAAATATTATTATTCCCCATTTTTATCGCTGGGTGCCAAGATTTCGGACACTGGTTTATACCGCATTCTCCGCTGAGACTAGGAGACTCCTAGTAGGAGTATACGTAGGAGTATACGTTTTTGAAAATGGACATTTTAGTCTGTGTAGACCATCTTCGCCTGCAAGCTATATCCTAGGACTTTTTTTTTTTTTTTTGTTAGGAGGAGAGACCTGGTGGGTTTTCTGAATGACAGATTATGCTAATTATGATTCCTGATATGCCTATTTTTGTCCGTTAATAAATAAATACATTTTTCATAATTTTTTTTTTTTTGCGCGTGTGAATTTTTTGCTGTTTACGGATTGTCCAGAAAGTACGGCACTCCGTTGCACCTTCGATGACGTCTGGACATACATGGGTAGATTACTTCCAAAATGTAATTTAATCACAATTACAATTACTTTTCTGCAAAAGTAGTTTAACAACAATTACAATTACTACTACGTGAAAAGTAAATAATTAGAATTACAAATTACTTTAAAAACGTAATGCAATTACTTATTTCTGAGAGCGACTCGATTTGGGCCATATAACTTTTAACGAGCTGTATAGAAGGCAACGTATTTGTTCATTCCTCACTCGAATGTTCACGTATTGTACTTTCTTTTTAGGAATTTTGCTAAATTCATGATAGAACTTGATAGTATGTGGCAATGAAGTACCACGTTCTTATATTTTTAATAAATAATATTAAATATTTTCATATGCTGGAAGACGCCAGATCGCTAAAAAAAATTGAGTTGAGAGACTTTTGTTAGCCAGAGAAATGAAAATACGACACTTGCATCCAATCCGCGACCCGCATTGGGTTTTCCTGTAGGTGACGTAGAAAACATAACGCCATACTCGTTGTCAGACACACACACACACACACACACACACACACACACACACACACACACACACACACACACAAACACATACACACACACACACACACACACACACACACACACACACACACACACACACACATACATACATACATACATACATACACACATACATACATACATACATACATACATACATACATACATACATACATACATACATACATACATACATACATACATACATACATACATATATATATATATATATATATATATATATATATATATATATATATATATATATATATATATATATATATATATATATATATATATATATATACTTGCCGTGCGAAGTAGTCCTTACAAGATTTGGAAGCAGCGATGCTTCTTGGCATTCGAAACGTGTACGTCTCGATAAGATAACATACATCTCTAGGATTCCGTGTTTTCAGAGTTTTATTTCACGTTATTTAAAAAACAAGTCTTCAGGAGTTTTTTTTTTTAATTTTGAGTTTGTTGCAGTTTATTTTTGTGCTAGATTTCCAATTCTTGGAAATTCGGAGTTTATTCTATTGTGCTGTTATTTTTTTCTTTAATTCAAAAACGAAATAAATAGAGGTCCCGGTACCGTGACCCGTTGTCCTGAAGGAACCTCGTCGAGCTAAAGGGCAAATCCCCTTTGTCAGTAGTTGTAGATTTCGAAAGAAACGGAAGTGGCATCTTCCCGGGACCACTGACCCTGCGCTCTTATCAAGTTTATTCGCAAAACACCATGTTTTTTGCTTTTTTTATTTTATCGCTGTGACCTCAAAATTTGGTGTTTCTCTGACAAATCCGAACGAACTGAAAATTTAAAGGCGAGTGTTTTTTTTTCGAAGTTTTTACGGGTTTATTCTAAAACATAGAACCCAACGTATACCTAATCTAAAATACACCTGCATGTGTTTTAATTCTGGTCACAAAGGGAAAATTAGTAATGATTCATAAATAACCGGGCTTTTTTTTTATTGCGATTTTTTAAGCGTAAAACGAATATAGACTGTTATCTAGGAGAACTTTGAGATAGAGAGATAGAAGGATTGGGAGGAAGACAGAAAGGGGAGAGAAGAGAGGTGAGGAGGCAGCTCGAGATGGCCGTGGGGGGAGAGATAAAGGCACCGGATTGTGCCTAACTCATCAAGGCGTACGGATGCGGGGATTCAATTGGAAAGCACGGACGTGTGCTTCGAGAGGGGACTCCTCGGGAGGCGAGAAGTGCGGCGCAGCGCCTCGGGGCGCCGCGAGCAAACGGAGCGTCGTTCTTCCGCGTCCTGATTATCGGGCCCGGATCCCCAGAAGGCATTGGAAATCGGGGGAGGAGTGTGGGGGGAGAGAGAGCTAGCGACTCGCGTCTTCCTGCCAAAGCGCGGGGTCGAAATTCGTCGTATGCCAGACAGACAGACCGTCGCGGGCATGCGGTCGCTTCGTCATTAGCATCGCCGGTCTCGCGAAGCTGAGTTATTAATCATTGTTAGTGGGGATGTCGCGACGATAGATGGATGGGTGCGGAGTATCAGATTGGTCATACAACTGTGTGCAGAGGAGTTCGAAGCATGCATGTGTAGGAAGCGAATGTTCTTGGAACATGCTTCGGGCGTTTCTGCAGATACCTGTTCCGTTACGACGAGCTGCGCGGACCTCGGTTACTGCCATAGCAACCATCTCGTTGCAGGCAGCTGTAAGTAGTCGTGTAACAAAATATGTCGCAATCGAAAGTGAACCAGCCTTGGCGATATCGGGGAAAAAAAGTGTTCCGGTACGAAACACGTCAGGTTGATCTTGGCACCCGGGAAGGCACGTTGCCGTTGGTGGGCGTCGATGAAATCTGACATAAACGTAAACATAATAATAAAAAGAAAAACACCGTCTTATTTTGTTGAGTGATCATATTTGGTCGTAACTGGCGAGAGGGGACATCATCGAAGCCAACGAGGGCTTCGGTGACGGGCACTATAAAATCTTGCGAATTATACGAGTTTTGTTGGTTGACGGAGGAACGTTGCGCGCGAGTCCCGACAGAAATATTCCAGCGCGTGTTCTAATCCGAGAGAGCACGTTTGAGCCTTCAAAAGTAGTGCAGAGTATAGATGTAACCGGAAATGTCGCGCCGAGTCTCAATATCCGACTCTATTGAGTCTAAAGCACCAATCACCCACTTTTATCGGATATTTCGTGAAGCTTCTCCCTATTCACCTGATTCAATGCATCTTCAGTTTATACGCGCTACCGATTAAGATACCCCGCTCTTCTTTTTAACCATAGCAAGAATCTCTTTAACCTTACCCAGAATTATAGACGTGATATTTTGCGGGTGTTTTGTCGCGTGTCCTTGTATTTTGTCTTTTTTGTCACGCTAGGATGTAATGAAAAAATATCTCGAAAATTTTGAAATTTTGTAACCATTTCCTGACATGTGGAAAAACTTTAGTTTTTATTCCAGCACATTGATGTCGAAAAAAATAGTTTAGCATCTTCACGTAGCCCGCCTCCCCCCCCCCCTGTTCCCTTGTAGTTTTACACGTATAAAATCAAATCAAATGCAGCTGCAGCATATAAAGTTACCGTAGCCTATAATATTAAATTAAAAAAACACGATTGCAGTCATTATTTATGTTCCATTAATAAAAGAAGTCTTTCATTGTGATTTAAATAATGTCGATGTTATTGTCTAAGTGAGCCTTCAACGTAGTATGGATGCTCTCTTGGACGGTAAGGATAAGACGGTAAGGAAAATCACTCAGGCAGACCTGATAAAAAAAAAATACGGGGATCGATGTGTCTGCGTGGCGTCGATCGATTTGGGCGACAAAGAGAGACAGTTCTTGCGAGCATTGACTCACGGGATTGGTTGGATGGCGCGATGATGCAGAGTATTTATTGGCTTGCTTATCTGAGGATTAAGCAGTTGAAGTTAGCGCATTGTCTTGTCTCGTTCTTACTCTCGTCCCAGTCTTGAAGTGCTATCATGTTCTCAAAGTAGTATGGATCTTGTATTTGAGTTATTGCATAGCCTATTACTGTAGCATTCTCCATTTTCTTTAGAGGAATACTTCAGAATTTCGGGAAGAGGCTTTAATGACAACTTTTATCAACCTTTTTTTTTTTTTCGGTGTGCCCTCGTATACACGGGTTTTCATCGAATAAAACCAACCAACCAACAAACGCAAAAAAACGCAAAACATCAAGGGCGCTTATGTCAACGAACCGGACCGATGCACGCTCCAAATACGTGGGGAAAACCGAGATCACTCTCGGTTGGGCGATCCACTCAACCGGACTGCCTCGCCCGAGCGAGCGTGCGACGCAAATCGTTAGAGCTGGTTTCCCGATCTCGGGACCTCCATATCCCTCCCTCCTCGTCTTTCCGTTTTCTTTCCTCCCCTTCACCCCTCCCTTCTCACTCTTACTTTCCCATCCATCCCTTCCTCCCTAAAGCCGCCGACTCACTCCTCTTCCCTACCGCCTCGTGCCTCCCTTCCCATCCCTACCTCCTCATTTCTGCCTTCTCCTTTCCCCCTCTTTTCTCCCCCTCCCCATTCACGTACCCTTTCTCTCTCTATCTCTTCCTCTTTCTGGGAAAGTTGTCGCGAGTGCATTTGGAGTCTTCGTTGGTTGCAAGTCCTGCGTCGGAAACCACTCGGTTGTCGTTACGAACGTGCTGCGATTGCGTTGGACAACTCTCTTTCCGTCTCTCTTTCTCCCTCTCTCATCTGGTCGGCATCCAAAGTCGGCGCGCGTTTGGTTTGAGTTTCCTGCTTCGCGCCTAGTTTGGCCCTGGGAGTTTCTCGAATCCGCTTTCCGCTCTGCGCGCAACTGCCACTCGTCCTTAATCATTATCACTCACTCTACTGCCACCTCTTGCCTCCTTCCCTTTTATCCTCACAGCCTTCTTCCTTCTCTCACTCGTTTTCCCTAATTTCTCGGCGCGCTCCAAATCCCGCGTCCACTTTGTACGTGCCCTCGTTCCCTCGTTTGGGGGCTGTTTTCGGCACATTTGTACAAATCGACCTCAAGGCTTTCCCTATCTGGATGTGTCGTTTTGTCGCCTGTCCTTCCCTAAATACAGTCGTACCCCATTATTTCCCTCCCCATTTCTCCTGTTCTTTTTTTTCATTTTGTCGCATTTGCTTATATCTACTCTCCCTCTCTTTCGGCAGTGTTGATCTCTTGTCGGTCTTAGAAGGTTGATGCCATCTTTAATTGACCCCGGTCTCAAGTTGTCGGCAAACTTTCCTAGCCCTTTCCAGTCGGTGTTTGATTCCGCTTTTTGTCTATTCTTTGGCGAAGCAGTAGTCTTCTGTACGTCTCAGATGGTAGTCGGGTGTGTCCACTTTCCACGGCGCTATAGCTGCAGTGTCCATCTCTCTCGTCTTCACTCATCATGTCTGTCGCTCTGTTTCTTTTCAAGGCGATTATATTAGAATCACAGCTTTATCCCCAAACGCAGCTTTCCGGTCTCTCCCTGGCGCTCACTACCTGCTAAACGTCAGCGTTTTCTTCATATCCGCCTTGGAGTCGGATTTTAAACCACATATCTGCCTCAACCCCACCCTCATTCATTATTATTTGTGGGACACTGAATATTTCGATCACTCTTGCAATGTCGACTCCCTTTTATTTTTTAATGAACTAAAAGAACCGAGCCACGCCTCCCCCCCCTCCTTCTCCGGAACATCGTGTTAACACTCACAAAACATTGGATTGTTTGGATTGGGTTCGATGGGTCGTCGCTTGCGGTGCGATTCATTGTAAGGTGAAACGGTTATAACAACAGAGTTATGGTTGAAGTATGTGCGTGTACTGCGAGAAGACAGTCTTTCTATATGGCGCCCGAAGAAGCGGTACTTTCACGCATGACAGACAATGCATAGAGAATCTCACGGTATGTGTGGTTATTCCGTTAGCCTTTGTCTCGAACACATTTTGTCATCATTTGTAATGACGAGAAAGCAAATCAGCTCGCAGACTTATCATTTCGTTTTTCGGCTTGTGACAACCTTGATGACAGAGGCATTAAAAACACTTTGGCAACTTACTTGTAAAGGGGATCTAGTCGTTTTTTTTTTTATTCTTTCCTACTAAAGTATCCCATTCACAACACGCTCGCATCGATTCAGATCCCGCATAGTTCCTTTTTTTTAGATATATATCATCTTTAATATTGAATTTTAAAGACTGTGGAACGTACACGCAAAATGCCCTCCATCCCGATCTGTTCCCCCACACTTCATACAGCCGAATTGCTTTCGTAGTTTTTGGCCTTGTCGTCTAACGACCAAAAGTAGAATATTAAAATTGCAACGACGTGAATATCAATTTTTTTTTGTCATTCGCGTCAAACGAGACGAGGCCCCTCCCGTCAAAAAGAAGGAACAGAAAACTAAATGATCAATGCTCGTTTTTATCCGGCGTCTTGTACATTACGATGGACCAGAGAGGACGCTACGAGCCATAGGAGCCCAATGCCTACGCATTTTGGGTGTCACGTGACCGTCGGGAGGGCCAAAGTGAGGCGTGCGGCGTGTGGTCACGTGACACTTCTACGGGGTTGGATTGGCTGTCACGGCTCATATAGCGCCCGCTGCGATCAATCGTAAGGGAAAACTGAAAACAGCAGAATGAGAATGAAAACAAAAGTAAAAGAGATGTCATCAATTTCATCTCTCTCTTTCCCTGTTTTTTTTTTTGAATTTTTTTCACGGGTTGTCGGTTGGAGCTTGATCACTTTTAATGACCGCATTTTCGACACTGTCGATGCAGCTGCTCATTGGGCCATGGGGTGGGGTACTGGCTCCTTTTTTTTTTCCTCAATTTTTTCCCCTTCTCAATATTCTTATTTTTTTGTGCTAATCTTATTTAGTTGTAGATTCTCCTTTGCCGGTTCGGAAATATTGAAACCCTCTTATCACTTAAATAATATTAAAACAAAATTTGAACAAATGTCAGTAACACTAAAATATAGGAATGAAAAAAAGAAAGAAAACAGCAACCCTTTCTATTTTTGAATTGCCTTCCTTTGTGGAAAGTAATCACATTCGAGCTAAAACCTTAAAATAATGCGTCAAGTTTTTGTTTTTGTTTTTCATTCTTTTGTGCTTTTTTAATTTCTTAGTTTTTTTTGTCTTTTTAGAGTAAAAATGGCAAATGAAAATTTACTTGGGCAGATTTGTATTTCCGAGGTTTACGAAAAAGAAATCACCTTTGGTGCTCGACAAATATCCGACTCTGTTTGACAAAAGTAAGATACGTTCCTAAATACCAGGTTCATCGAGTATTTAGATATTTTCCCTGCAAAATATATTGAGTATGGTACAAATACTTAAAATGTAATTCAATTACTTTACGAGATGCTTCCGCATTGCCTAATTTGCATCCACTTCAGTGACACTAGAATGGCTTATTTGCGAGCAACAGAAACAAACAACAAAATAGCAATGCAATTTTATGCATTGCAGCCCCAGTACAAGGAGTAGCATTGCTGGTCCATGGTACAAGATATTTTTGAGACAAATGAGCATAAAGAGGTTACCCAATATGTAGTCCCATCGTAGAAAATAACACCTGGTGGATTTATGATGTGCATGTTGAACGCACCGTTTTACTAAGCGCCGTAGTCGCTACATCTAAACTTCACGTTCCACAAATTTTATATACTCAAAGGTATGACTGAGGGAAGGCTCATGTATAGTTAGGCATGACACATGCCGCGCTTTTTTCAATCGTGGTATTCCACACGCTGCCTCCAGACATGCCTAAACTTCAAAATGAAAGGAACATGGGGAAACGTAGAGCACTGTTGTCTTGCTCGCAGTTGTCGATTTCATTATTATTTTTCTCATACTAAGCTGTAGGAGCCCGTTCAGAAAGGCGTACAACCTTGGGAGGACTGTTTGCATTTTGAGAGCTCATCCGAAGTCGTAGCTTGTTTCCAATCTTGTTGCAATCTCTATCCTCATAGAAGGGTCGGGCTAGCACAATTCTTGCCTTAGCAAAATCTAACTTAAAAAAAAAAGCTCTGCATTTTGAGTTTGCATTTTTAGTTGCGGCTTGTATCTCGTTCTGTGTTCGGTCGTTTAATAAAAACAAAAAACACTTTCTGTGTGCGCAGACGGTTTTTAAGATAGAAACACGCCTCAGAGTGATCTGCAGACTGTCTTTTGTATGACGTATTAACAGTGTGTCTGCAACTTGAATCGTGTCCTTCTATGGTGGCCTCGGAGTGAATCTGGTTCGTTTTGCACCATCTTCGACAAAAGGCTCTGAGTGTACGTGAGCGTATAGAACTACCAAGGAACGAGGCGCCTTGTATTAACGAGTGTTCTCTTTGTCTCTCTTTGCGCAGGTAAGCCTGGCCTTGTCACACAGTTGCTGCGAGGTGTCTGTCTGTCTGTCGCAGCACGAGACTCGGAGCGTGTGAGTCGTTCCGCCTCTCTTCTCGCCCTAACGCTTCACACGTATACCGGGGTCCCGTGTTCACTGGGCGGCCTCATCAAAACTGACGGACGATTAAGAGGCGGCTTGCTTGTGTCTGGAGGTGGTTCCGCCGTTTCGAGTTCAACCGAAAATACGTACGGGGTCATTCGTTTTGGGGTGAATACAGATATTTTAGCCCCAAACGAGTTCTGAGAATGTCTTGTTCAAACCGATTTCTTCCGCAAACTCGCCTTCCTCAAACAATGCTTGGTCATCGCGCCGGGGTTATTAGTGGAGCGGTCATGAACCCCACAGTTGGTCGAACCTGTACAGCTAAATCCAGGATTTCCTCTTTAAATAGTCTAGTATTTGAATAGACATGCTCTAAATGCAGACGAGTATGCATGCAAACAACGATTTGCGAGAAATTGAAAACAGCACGCGAAATCGAACATACCGCACTATCCGTAGGTTGACGGTTTTCGTTTGCCCAAATAAAATATTCGCTGTGGATAGCGTTACGTCCGGACGGAGCACTGAAACGCGTATACCTAACCCTCCCGGTCCTCCCCTCTCTCCCGCGTGAACCTAGGGAAGGCGGAGATTTGGACGTAACTCGGGTTACGTCGGACGTAACGCTAGACACTTCGCAAAAACGTTTTCTATCTACCAGTTTATCTCCATTATCTCCTTTAAAAGATGCTCCCGTGTTTTGCTTTGTGAGCTTTAAAAAAAAATGGAAAAGAAGAAGAGTATAATGAAGAAATATGTTGCACCTGTCCCTCGTTCGAAATATCGAACGAGGGACAGTTGCGCGCGGACACGGGCATCCACGAAACCAATAACGTTTCGCATTTTGCGCCCCGGGAAGTTACAACTCCCCCACTCGGAATATGAGTCGTTTGTAAGGCCGTTTCGTCATCCTATGACGCTCCCGATTCCAATTCTATACGAGCCTATTTTCAAAGCGAGCGAGCCGCGTCTCGTCCTAAGGGACGGTGGCGGCTGGTCGCCATTACCATAACACGCCGACCCGATTCAGAAACTACGCGAATTCGGTTTATCGCGGACCTCCCTGGATGTTCCGCGGCTACGTTCCGTTTCACCCCACGTTGAACCGCAGTGGACGCCTACGAGCCATCGGCACCAATCAGATGCCCGTACGAGCGTCACGTGATCGTCGAGGAGAGAGCAGCGACGCGCGGTGTGCCTATACGGAGCGCAAGTTCGTCCTGCTTGCTTTGCAGCGGTTGCGGTGACGTCAGAAAGACGCCGAGCTCTGATTGGCTCTGACTGAAGGATAGACCTCAAGGCAGTTTGCTTTGAGGTCTACCCACTATCCTTCCATCAGAGCCAATCAGAGCTCGGCTTCTTCTGACGTCACCACGACCGTTGCAAGTCAAGAGGACGAACTTGCGCTCCATATAGTTTGCGTCAAGTTCAGAAAAACAGGACAGACTCGTTCCACAAAGCCCTCTACTCTTTCAATTTTAGAAGAGAAAATGCTGGGGGAAAGGGGGTGGGAAGGCAAGTGGAGAGGAGGAAACCACCAATTCTGGCGAACGGAGGCCTTTGTGGGCGGGGCTTGGTTTTCTCTTCTTAACGTGCAAAGCACTGTCGCGTCCCGTAACGCGTTCATGGCGCTGGATGCGCTAGGATGACTCGTGTAGCGTCCGCTGCAGTCCATTATACGCTCACAGCGGAGTAGGGCTCGAATTGATTTTCCGACGACGGTTTATATGTGCGAGTGCGCGCGTTGACTACGACGCGGTGAAGTGAATTCTTTACGCTGGACGGATCGATGATGACGGATCGGCAAGCCCGCGACCGACGATTCTCATTTTCGACCGCATTTGTAGCGACGGCGACGTCGGAACAGATTTCCTCGGCGCCGTCATCCACCGAGCAAGCATCTTCTAAAATCGGGCGGAAAGATGTAGTGTGGAGGGGACTTATAGTATACTCGGTTCACCTTTTAAGCTGAGAGTGTGGTCGAAGCTCTGTGCTCGTTGGACCCGTCGATGTTTCGTCACGTGACCACACTTCCGTCCACAGCCAGGCGCAGAGGCGTTGACAAGGACGCTGTCGATTGGTCCAGCTACTACATTGCAGCCAACGCACTGCCGGCTTAGGGGCGAAAGGAGGATGAGGGACGCGCGTTCCGCATTGGTTGGAATTTCTTTTTTGGGGGATCGCGCTTGTTCTGGGTGGAGATGGGAGGCCATGCTATACGCAAAGATTGCTGGCTGGCTCATCGCGTGAGAATTGCCTCCCTCCTGAGAGCGTTTTCGGGCCGTCGAATTACGGAGTGTGGTTCTCGCGATCGTTGTCGATTTGGTTTTGTTTATCGCTTTCTACGAATCTTTTTTTTTTTTTTTTTTGAAGGCATAACGTGTTGTTTTGCCAATATTTACGCTAGTGCTGCGATAAAACGAAGTGGGTATAGTGTGTGTGTGCTGCATGGTAGCCGCGAAAAATAAGTAATGTGAAGTAGATAATAAAAATCAATTGGGTTTCTTCTTCTTCGAGCACGGAGGATTGAGTCTACATCGTATTTGCGAGTCGAGCGCGCACGGCGTCATGATTTTTCTTCTTTTTTTCCATCTTCCGTTTTTTTTTCTTTCCTTCCTCCTTCGCTCTATCCCTCCTTTACGCTCTCTTACGCGAGTAAAGATTTCCGCACGTCTTTTGTATATTCTTTTTTTTGCCAGGTTTATACTTGTTTACTGTCTTTTTGAGTCGTTGGTTTTTCGTGGAAATCCTCAACCTATTGTGCTGACCCCTTTTTGCATCCATCTCTCGCTTGGTTAGAAGTGAGTCAACACGGTATGTTTCCGCGACTGTCGTTCGAGTCCGGTTCTGATCCGCGGTGACAATTGGAAGACGAAACAAAAACGTTTCCCCAAAAGTGAAATCTTAAAAACAAAACACACACACACACACACAAAAAAATCTTTAAGTGATTTGAGAAGAGGCTACTATGGCGACAACAATTCCGTACCTAATTTCATGTTATGGATAACCGAGGCTATAATAAAATGGATATAGCACGGACGTCTCAAAAACGCACGGTACTCATTGTAAGTGATCAATTTACTTGGGACAGATTATTTTTCGTGGTAATTTTGTAATAATTTGAATGTATTCGTTAGGATGCGATCACAGGGGCAATCTAATTGCCTTTGGAACTACTAAAATTACTTGGCGCCCGTTGCTTCTGAAAGTTTTTTTTTTTATCAGGGAAATATTGAATTAGGTTTCTTGCAGGAGGATGTATTGTTGTCCAAAATTGATGGATTTAGAAGATAAGTAGTTTATAATGCGTGAACAATCCGAAAAATCCGTTCAATCCGACAGTAAAACCTGGAACAATCCGAAAAACTTCTTCAGTTAGGATTACAGGGTGGAGGTGACCGGCGAGCCCAAACGAAACCACGAAACTTCTGAGCCGCGGGGGGGGGCAAATTTAAATTTCGTTCGGTCTGATGACGTATGAGTGCAAAGCTGTACGACAGTATGGGGTACAGCTGCCAGCGAGCCGTACTTTACTCGAACCCTTCTTTTCCTGAAACGCAGAAAGAGGCGGGGGGGGGGCTTACGAGGATCCGGGCGCACTTGGACCAGCAAGGCCGCATGCGGCTGCGAGCCGGTTTGCCACCTGGTCTATTACTTTTCTTCTCGAGTAATCAAGTAATCTAATAGAATCTTTGTCATTTAGAGCAATTGTAACTATGAAGGCCCTGTCACACTGAGGCAACAGTTGGACACTCTATCCGGCAACAGGAGGAAATCGTGTTGCCGGCGACCCTGTCGCAATCGCGGCAAAAACAGCAGTCGGGCAACATGTTGCTGCCGCCCGTCCACCGTGTTGTCCGATTTGTTGTCCGACAACCCTGTGACACCCCGCTGACGGCGGGGCCAACACAGGGAACACTCCGCCATCTTGATTGTTTACCTTCGTTCGTGTACGGCGTGGAGTCGCTGGAAGTGTGACTCTACAAAGTGCCAGTGCGTTCGAAGAGCCGGAAATTATAACGAGACGACAACAACCAGTGACTGTGATTAGAAAACTTGGACACGGGGAGTATTTTCCGCTGTTTATTTTATCAAAATGTTCTTCATTCGCTGACAGATTGCCGTAACCGAGGAAAACTGTAGAATTGTTTATCTGCGGGTCTTTCCTTCATGCAATTCCTATCTTGTAAAACTGAGTTAGCACCGGCAGTACACCAAAGCGTCTTTTGTAGCGTGGTGTTGAGCTGAATTGACAGAGCTTAAAAACTAACACACCAACACGATCGGCCTTCATAACAATCGGTGAAAGAAATATTTTTCAACGCTGTCTATTTGCCTGCCGCCTGCTATGCGATCGCTTCATTCTCCAAAACGTCCTCGGTATTTTTAAAACAAATCAGGTGTCTCGGTAGCGGCTGTTTCCAAGTTCCAAACATCAATAACCATGATCAGAGAGGTCGTTTTAATGCTTCGATTCTTGACTCTTTGCTTTCCTGGATTATTTTTATTATGCTTTATCATAGGTGAGTAGGCATGCCATTTTATTTTTGTAGCAGTAATGTGAGCTGGTCTCTCGGCAGTTCTAATGTTAGCACCAGTCTGAACGTTCACGACCGTAGCTGTGATCATTTCGACATTCGCTTTCCCCAATTACGCAGTAAAAACATTCATCAAAATATTTTAGCTGCACGCCAGAATTAATTATTGTTAAATAACGTTTTCTAAACCTTTGTTCGAGTAAGACGTTATTGATAGGGAACTATCTCTGTTGTCGTGTTGCCGGCCCGAACTTCGCTCAGCCAGCGAGCAGGGCAACACACGTTGTCCAACACAAGTTGCTGCTGTTTTTGTTGCCGAAAGCTGTTATACCGAGGGAACATTGTCGTTGTCGTCCGTGTAATTGTCCTGCTGTTGCCGCGACGTGACAGGTTCGTCGGACAACACGGAGAGCGAGCAGCAAGTTCCCCGACTGTTGGACAACGTGTTGTGTTGTTGCTGTTGCCGTCGTGTTGCCTCAGTGTGACAGGGCCTTAAGTGGTTACTTATTTTTTTACATCATCGTGTACAAGACTGGTACCGCCTCATTTGGACATCAGCCCTTTCCCACACCTGACTATTATTTCCTTTTTTTTCATTTTTCTTGTAAAGTCTATTTTACCAAGATGTACCCTTTCTTCCCTGTTGGTACTTATTTTTATCTTTTTCCCCCGTTCGTTAAATAGATATTGGCGAAGTATATTTTAATATTTCTATCCACTGAAACATGCGTTCAGATGCGTCCTCGTAGATGGTCGCAGTGGAGCCGTTTCAGCTCTGTGGTTACTCGAGTTAATTTTTGCTTCCAGTACCTGTCGTTCAGACATGGCCTAGACTACAATAAGAATTGGAAGGATTAAAAAGAATCAGTCTCGATGCTATTTAGCTCTTGCGAGAGAAGAACGTAAAAAGCTTAGGAGAAAAACGGGCCAGTGTTTCGCCGGTGCTGCGCCGCACACTACATGGGCATGCGCTAGCATTGCTCGTCTTCTTCGATAGCTATGTTCCGCTGACTATGTTGCGACGGAACCTGTTGGCGAATTTCACCGCGTGTTTTCGAGCCTACTTTTCACGCCCTCGTCTTTAGACTGCCAGGCGCTGTTAATATCCGGTTCCCTCGAGGTTGATGGCGAGCGAACTTTCCACCAGCCGCTAGGTACCGCGGATTCCGCTGGAGTCGTCAACAACGACTAGCAAAGTATCAAGTGTCTGTACATGTTCACTCAGTGAAGATGGCCATTCTTAGCACATAGCCGCTTCCTTTCAGCTCCTTCCTATTTGTAGAGGTAATGCGAAGACTGCGGCACATTGAGCACCTCGTCCCACGACCCGAGCGAATGGACTGCAGACATGCTCGAAGCAGAGCGTTCACCGGAACCGAACAGAACTGAAAACCGAAACCGAATCGTTATTTTTAGGCGAACCGGCACTGAACCGAACCGAAATCGTCGCCGCCATCTTAAAACTAAACCGGAACTGAGCCGGAAAAAAATATAACGGTAACCGGTTCAAAACGGTTGACAGCATTTTTATTTTGCCTGTTTTGTTAATATTACCAGCTGAAAATTGGAGAATCGAAACTTGGACAGCTGTATTTCTGCGTATTGATCAAATGACCCTATGCAGAATTGCAATGTATGAGAAATCGTGGCTTTTCGTGGCGCTTTTGTATTGGCAGTGAGATTAATCATGTGTCGTCACGTGTGCCGTGGTCATGTGACGTGACGGTGTCAAGATATACTGTCAAGTAATGTCACGCCACGTGGACCCGTGACGTCATGTGACTAACTGCGTCAAGTCGATTCAAAATTAGAATGTCGATGGATTTATTATGTTACGACATCATAACTTCGCACTACTAGTCACATGACACCGTGACGTACTCGAAAGGTCATGAGCCCGACTCGAGTGCTCGGGTTCGTGACAACGAGCCTCTATAAATACTCGGGTAAGAGCTCGTGTTCAATTAAAAACAAGAATAGCCGAACTTCAACAATGTCTGAAGCTAGGCCCATGCTCTCTATGCTTTGCCATCCCCAGCGCTTGACTATGAACACAAACGGTATTTAATTATTGTCAGACCACGTGGCCGCGTGTTCTAATTGCGAGTTGAAGAGGAAAAAAGCGTCTTCCTCCCCCCCTTTTTTTTTTTGCTGCGTCTCTCATTGGGCGGAGAGGAAAACTGATGGGTATGTCGCAGGTTATTGACGTCAGGAATTAGTGTTTAGTGGTATTTACTGAAAGTACGAAAAATCGTCCCACAGGCTATTTTACGTGTACATATCACTGAGGCACCTGAACATGCTTTCGTTGTTGCTGAACTGCCTCAGAAAGTAGTCCCCGAGAATAGAAGCATTGGAAGAACTAAATATGACTTCTTATTCCGACGTTACATAACAGTACAACTGTGCACGGGAGGGATACCTGGAAAGAAAGATACATGGTGGCTTCAGAGTGGTAGCCGAACGTTGGCAGCCTCAAAGAAGTGTCGTTCTCACGTTCTTCCCCAAGCTTCCACCACCTCCGTTTGTTCTTTAATCTTTACACTTTTTGGGTGCATAATAAGAGCAATAGAGGATTACGGATTACAGCTGACACAAAGATAATTGTAGAATTAACACCCCAAATGGAGGAGGGTCAACAGCCCACAGGGAATAAAAAGTATTCTGAACGAAAAAAAAAAAAGAGGAGTTGTAGTTTTAAAAGCATACTGTGTTGTAAAGGTTCCTTGGTCCCACATCTACGACACAGTTCACAGAGGTGGCCCTAGAAACCACATTGTTTGCAATAACACGCCTGCCAGAAAGTGCGCTTTTGTGGCGGCAGGCGCTCGCGCCGTTCCTCAAGACGCTGCACCAAACGAGAATCATTTGTGTATCTCAAATACATCGCTTTCACCGACCTTATGTTAGCTGCCATTGTATCGGCCTTGCTGCTGAGCGTGCACATTTTGCAGCGTGCATTTTGAACCACCAGATTTTATTTTATTTGTAAAAACAAATTACAACGACCAGCATATAGTGCGATGACGTCACGTGCAAACAAAGCTGAACAGTTCAGTTTCCTGGTAAAATCCGATGTTAGCAACAATAGTAAAAGTAGGTGTCCCAATAGACCGATCTCAAAAGCCAGTTTGACTACGCCACCGCTGCCGCGATGCATCGAGGGAACTTTAGTCTTTCTGCACGTGCGACAACCTCTCTGGAGCTCTGCGCGTGTAGAGCACGAGACGTCACGAGCCCTCTCGTGCACTGCCATCTGCCTCCTGTGAACTAAAGTCATGGTGGCGTCACGCATGCGCTGAACGCTTAGTGAGATCGGTCTATTGTTAAGTTGTGCAGTTTACATGTATAGCAGTCTCGCGATCATATGCGGCTGCCTAATAAAATGTCAGAGTGTATGTCTGATGAAGCACAGAGTTACATAGTGAGGGCCCAGAACAGGTGCACGTAAATCCGATTATAACTTTAGCCTCCCGAGGCAGTACTTCGCGAAGTTTCGAGCTTATGCAAGTCGATACCCGAATGTGATCTGTATTATAGAAATGTATTGTCTATCCTTCGCGCAATTTATGTGTAAATAGGAATATCATTACATCGCTATGTATTTCTTTTGCAGTAAGGCGTTGGGTGTATGGGATTATTTAGAATACCATTTATGATCTATATCTTTCTGCACATGTCGTCTGTTTGCCTTCAGATCTATCATGTGAACACAAAACTCTTTTTCGGCGTTCCCCGCTGCCCGGTGTTTCGCACTGCCAAACAGAAAACAAAACAAAAAAAGGCACGTTTCCGCGGGTCGCCTCATCAGCTGGCGTATTTTCGAGCATCGATCCTCCCGTGTCGGTCTCAAGCAATTATGCGAATTTCTTACAGTCGAATTTGTTGATGACAATAAAAATAGCTTTAATCACCGACTGTACATTTGACAACATAAATAAAGGGCCGATTACCTTAACTATATGCATGATAAGTAAATGCGCCCCCAAATTATCTGTAAGATGCTGTGCAAATCCTTTACCTCGTTTTACCCTCGGTACTCCCTTGTATCAGTGATTTGAAAGAGCCTTAAAGGGGTTAGGTTACGCCAAAAATTAACTATGAGATAACTACACCACTAGGATCCCAATATATGTTCCTATGTTTTCTGTAACTTTGCTTTGCAATTGGCGCGATAGCTTCGTAGATAAATCGATTTATATGCATGGCCCTCGGATCCACCCGCATTCGGGAAGGCCGACATGTTCGGTGAATCGGTAACGTACCTCGCCCGACGCACGGCGTCCCCTTGCATGCACTCCCAGACAAGGCTCTCTTGATGTCTTAGGCTTCAGCTCTGCTATAGCAGTGCTATAGCCTTTCTATACTGACAAAGCCTGGCAGATCGCCACGAGATGCGGCCGCCGAAAGTGAAAAGGTAGGGTGGCAGACAACGGATTGAGGAGAGTCATGTAACGGGCGCCCCGCTGCGGCGAGACGCCGAAACGCACTTCTCCCGAGCGATAGAATGTCCACTGGTGCTCCTCGCGTTCCTCGCGCTACCGCTTCTTTTCTTGTCGGGTTTTAAAACCATGTTTCGGGTCCTCGCCGCTGTAAAAACTGTGCGCTGAATACCAGGTTCCCCGAGAAATGCTCTGTGCTACCAGATCCTCTCGCTCCAAATCTGCGACCGAGCACTCTATGGCTGCTCCGTCGTGGAACTGCCAGGCTTTGTGAGTGTAGAGGAGGCTGTGGCTCCGCTCGTTTTCCGCGTTTCGAGCACGTGGTTTCGAGACATGTGACGTGTACGGCGTCGCTCGCTTTGTCAGAGTCTTCGACACCGATAGCAGCAGCGATGAGAGTGATTGTAATCGAGGGATGTTGGAAGTTCGGTCATTTTGACTTCGACCCGCTGGCGACCTCGCACGCCGTTGTCCGCGACGAACTTTGATCTTCCGGCTGGAAGGTCAATGGGCATTGGAGCGAGAGCGAGAGTAGCGTTGGAGTAGCCGAGTGCCGTACCGCGACGAGGCGAGCTTGGGCGAGCATGGGGCGCATAGAGCTAGAAAGCGTTCAAGTACACATCCTGATCACGTGGTTTATGGTCACCATGCTGTGACTAACCTGAGTAGCGTCGCCTGGTCGCCAGATACAAACTATCAACATGAGTAAATTGAATATTGCCATTACTAGACTTGTAACAATCGCGAAACGGGGTGTATATTCTGAGTAGCCTGTGTACATTGCATGTCAAGAAGAATCTACCCGCTTAATTTTCGTGTCCTAGCCCCTTTAACCAAACTTCAGATTTTGAAGCTGATCTAAGTAACTGTGTGTTCGTGACACATAAATAACTTTTCAAATATATCGAATTCTGTTATTGCCTCTTTTATGGGATAAACAGCAATTTTATGCGACTGTGGGCTGGACAAAAAAAAATACACAGGGAGCGTGGCGAAACTACGACGATTACGCACATAGAGCGCAAGAAAGCGACCATAAGAAAGCGACCGAAGTTGACATATCGAGTATAGAGCATCAAGTACTACTTTGTTCTCTGAAACAGAAATTATCAATTTGCAAGGGTGATGCTGATTTGCCATTTGAATTGACCGGCATGGTGTCAAGAAGAAACATCAACAGCCAGGCTACGGCTATGCCAATTTGTCCCTGTGTAAGGAAATGTTCACCTGGGTACGCGCTATTTTAGGCTCTTCGATCTGAGTCTGAAGGTGCGTATAGATTAGGGTGAACAATTTTGACCACTCCTTTTGCGCTATTCGTCGCCTACATCACAGTGGGTTAGGAAAGCAAAAGTTGTGATTGCCGCTCAGTGTTTCTATCAGAGGTAGACTGAAAGGGCTTGTCCTAAAACTTTCGAGACATTTTGAATATATGATTGCTTTTAGTTAAGTTGGGTCGTCATCGAATATATTGTGAAACATGTTTCGTAAATTATACTTCACGATATATATGGCGACGATGTCCCCATCCCATGATTTTATGCAGTGTAATTAATACCTTGGTTCAAGGGCACAACTACGATGCCACTTTCAAGACTGTGACGCAAAGTTATTCCAATCACGGGTATTTTAGGCGACCTATCCCACTTCGTAACGACCTTTCGCTTCAGGATAAATATGTGCTACCGAGGTGAACAAGCGGAGGTTTATTCGTAAACACGACGTTTTGTATGCCAATCTCTCTCTTTCTCTTCTTAATATATATATATTTTTTTTTTTCGTACCGTTGCGTTGAAGTTAGTTTTCGCAATTTCTCATTCTTGCTACCTGAAAATAAAACTGTATTATACCAAGCGCAAAAAATCTATTCAGCTACTTGTTTCACGGCGGAAATAGTGCCTGTTGCCTAAACAGGGCGGAAAATGTATTGCTACTTTAGAGGTTCAAGCCGATTCGAACCGGTTTGAACCGTTATTCTCGCTCCCTGGAACTTAACCGAAAGTCGTGAACCCGAACCCAAACCGATAAAAACTTCTGTTCACCACTCTGGGTCGAAGCATATAAATATGTATATATATGAAGCAAACGTGCTTCGATCACGCTTGAGGCGCCCCGTGTCTTTCGTATGATGTAGGAGCAGTGCTACCGCAACTTGGAGAAAGGGGGGAATTTCTGCGAGGCAGAAGGGGAAGGAAGGAAGAGGACAGAGGGTGAGGAGGGTCCCCGGGGTCGCTGCGTCGATCGTCGAGGAAACGGTGATGTTGAATTCTTCGTGAACTCGCTTCGCTACGCGGAGGAAAATTTCGTCCACGCCGTGCTGGAATTTTTGCTGCGGGCGATGACGGAGGTATTGCATAACTGAGGAAGGAAAGCTCGGCGATGAAATGAGGACGCGACTGGAATGGGCTTTAATTCGAACTGCGCTCGAAAACGCGCACTGCTCGCTACTTTCTTCCTTCTTTTTGTTTTGTTTTTTGTATTGCTTTTCCGTTTACTTTTCCATCAGCCCGAACGGTATGCTCCATAATTCCGTTTGCGAGCATGGAATTAAAATAGGAAATGATACTTTTTCTGCTCTCCTTTCGCTGCTTCCCCCTTTCAAGCAAATAGATGGTGTTTTTTATGTATGTTTTTTGATCACGTGGTTTGTGTTGTTCTTAATAGGTTGAAGTCGTTTCGCGTATTTGGACGAAAATAATAAAAAATAATAATAATAATAATAATATATATATATATATATATATATATATATATATATATATATATATATATATATATATATATATATATATATATATATATATATATATATATAATACGACATTTCGTTAAGCCGCGAATTCGGCATAGTTGTTGAACGTTTTGATTGCATCAATGATTTGTGACATATTTTTGTTAGATCGCTTTCAATTGTTCGCAGTATCCGCAGTGACTTTTGCAATAGGGCGCAATATTTAAACAAAACATTACCTGGCGCAAAAAAAAGAAGTCTGTGAACGTCGCGCCCAACCTTAGCCACCAGTTCGTTTCTCTATGTATGCTCCCAACTCCTTTATATTAATATTATTATCATCATCAATATCTAGTTACTCCTCACGCCCTAAGGTGTCGTCAAAGGCAAGGATTCGGACAAGGTCATGGATTGATTATACCGCGAGCGCTCCTATTGGATGCTGTCGATGCATCGCGATTTCTGGGAATAAACTCATCTCTTGTGCGAGGGCCCGTGTTCCTAGCAAATTAAAACGCTCGCTATAGACCTTTTCTACTCGGCCGTCGCCATCCTGAATCGCGGAACCTCCGGTATGCGGTAAAACACCGTTTTGCTCTCACCATACTACCGGGAAAGCTCATCAGGTTTTAATCGCGACTGTCTGTCATGTTCGTTTTGCCTTTCTAGAGCGCAGCTCTTAGGCGCCCGTTTCCGGCCTGAGCGGCGTCGCGTCGCCTGCGCCGTCGGCGGTAACCGCCCGAGGTCACGTGACCCCCCAGGTCACGTGACCTCTCCCTGAGGTCACGTGATCCCCAGGTCACGTGATCCCCCAGGTCACGTGGTCCCCAGGTCGCGGCTGGCCCCAAGGTCACGTGATGACGATGCCGATGACGTCATCAGTGACGTCACTGATGACGTCATCGGCATCCGCATCGTCATCGGCATCATCACTGATGACGTCATCAGTGACGTCAAGTGACCGCCCCTGAGGCCATGTGACCCCCTTCCCCCTCTTCCCCGAGGTCACCTTGCGCCCCCCCGTACCTTCCCCTCCTCCTCCTCAAGAGCTGCACTCTAATTCGGCGTTACAGGGAGTTGTGAACGGCTTCACTTTTCTATATTATTCTACTTATTTACAAGCCGGATATGCCATCTACGTGGCTGGAAACGAGGGTCAACGAAAAAGGTCCCAAGTCACCTAGGGTTTACGAAACGCAAAGTTTGGCTGATTATGTTGGCACTCTTGCTCCGTGATTCGTCGTTCCCCATCCATCCGCACCAGAAGCCCCATATATTAACCGCCGTTTTGGACTGACCCAGATTCTGGCTTGGAACGGCTTCGCGAGGGGATCGACGACTCGATAGCTGGATCGAAGCCAAGTCATGTTTCCCCGATAGGATCCGCTTCGATCGCTCCTACGCTGCCAGCCGAGCACGCCCATGTCCTATCGTAGGCAACACGGACGTCGTAGCAGATACGTGAACTCCGGCGTCATTAGGCTCCTCGATGCTTTGTCTCTGAGACCTCGTCAGCACGATCGGAACAAACAACAAAAGAGAATCTCGCGGACACCTCAGAGTCATCTCGCAACCTTATCTATACGCTTGGTTGTCACCGGTCGGCCACGATAGATCTGCTTTCGTGAGCGAGCAATTCTGCGGGAGATCGCTGAGGTCGCACAAAGGCTGGTTCGGTTACGTTGGTCAACATTACGAAACAGGCTGGCGAGATTGGTGTACTGCATGGGTCTCTTAGTGAAACATCAGCTTCACTGATTATACTCCGTTCACCATTAAGCTGAGACCAGAAGCTCCGCCTTCTGCGCGAGCTTTAACTGCCCTTGCTAACACAAGCGTGAACGCTCAAGCACGCGCAACCATGAGTACTGCGGAAGCCAGCGAGCTCGAACTGAAGGGCGGAGCTTCTAGTCTCAGCTTAAGGATGAACGGAGTATTGTAAGTCAAGTAAGGCAGTTTCCTGTGGCATTTCAGACTTTTTACGCTAACTGGTTCATTTTTCAGTAGAGGTAACGCATTTATTTTACTGTAGGGAGTAAGTAACCTATATTGCGGCGTTTTTGTAGTGTCGGGAAGTTATTCTAACACGGTTTGTCCTCTTCGGTTTCGCCCGATCTTGTCATGCTTTAAGCCCGTTGAGCAGAGCTACCTGAGGGCATCCTTTCAGAGAGCCAGAAAGTTCAAAGTGCCGCTGAAAACGCGCAAGTTGTAAAAAGACAAAACAAAGCAGGTCGTTTGTTTTCTCTCATTTGATTGTTTAACTTAATGGATCAAAGGAAACTCGCGAAACTAGTGTAAGTTTCGTTTAGTTAAGATAGATTTATATCAAGGAGAAAAAAAATCCTCCATCGACAAGAAAATGAGGCCGGGCAGCATAAAAAAAAATCTTTTTTATGAGTTCTTTATATTTTTATGTCTAGAAATTCTTTGATGTAATGGAATCCTTTTTTACATGTATATATTTTTTGTTTTTTGTTTTGGCGGTTTTGTATTGCCTCGGCATCATGTGGTCAATTTAGTGGAGATTTATGAAGCACTTCGTTTCACTTTACGTTACTTCGTTTACTTCTATACTTCGTTTCTATAACTTGAGAAAGAGCGAATGCTACTCCGCCCTCTAGCCTTAGCCACACCGACGTATGTGATGCACGTCGCTGTTTCCCCTTAAAGATTGGCCCGTCGCTCAAAATTCGTACTAAAAGTCCTTTCCTTTCTTTCCAGCTGTAGCTTGGAAAGTGCTGCGCGCAACTTGTGAGCTGGAGTATAGTCACGTGACTCCCTCCGAGGCGCTGATTAGCTCACTGGGACCTTCGTCGCGCTTGCCAGGTTACGGTGAGACGAAGTACAGTTCGCTTTTAATATCCTTTGTTAGGATACCAGGTTTATTCAGTGCGATCCTTCTGAGACCAGCCGAGTTCGTGTTGTAGCGCTTGCATTGCAATATTAGTTGCATCATATTTTCGGTCTGTAATTTTTCGGAAAGAAAAAAAGATTTCCGCTGTGTGGCCATGGGGTGCATGTGGTCGTACTATTTGGAGCACTGATCTGTTTGACAATTTTCTGGATCCCGCTTCCGCGCTCCGCGAATAGCGGCCATCGGAAGTTCCGAATCGACCATCTTGGGCCTGTGTAAATCTGCCGGGTGAAGCGTTGCAGGGGCTGGGCGGCTGCGTGCTGAAAGACATTTTCTGCTCGTTCGCCGTCATTCGCCATAGATGTCTTGGAAAAGCTTGTGTATACGGTTCATGCCGCGTTTCCAGAATCCCTGGAAATTTTTGCAAAAAGCACTGCCGCTCGAAAAAGTTACAACTCTTAGAACGCGACCCGCAGTCAGGTGGTGTGATCAAAGTACAAGCCTTGACGCGCCTTCGCATGCCCAGCTTTTTGCTTATAATTTTATATAATTTTATGTTGTGGGACGATCACATTTATTATATTATGTCCATATTATCCAGTATCATTGGCTAACATATCACTACAGATATATTCTGCCACCTAAGATAAAGTCCTAATAAACCATTTATTGTTTTATTGTCATATAAATTATAGTAACCTAGTATTTCGCCTCGAGATCGAACAGAGTCGCCACCGTGCGGCCGATGTTGGAAACACTGCTAGTGTGGATACCGCCACAGTCGTGCTCTCGGCGCACGTTGAAACATGGATCCTCGCGAGGATTGAAATTGTTTTCGAGGTAAACTGCGCTATTTACGTTGTGAACGCAGGATCCAGTGACTTTAGTGAACGCTTGGCCGACGGGCTCGCGCACACCAACTTGGAGCGCCCAGGCCGCTCGCTACAGAACCCAGGGACCCTGGGTTCAATCCCCACCCTGCCCGATTTCGATCTGGATGAGCATCGGTACCGGCGTGCGGTCGTGTATCACTACTGCGTGATGCACGCTTAAAGACCCCAGGCTAGTGGTTGTACCGCAATAGCTAAATTGCTCATCTACTGCTGAGAGACGAGTAGCCGTTGAGTCAGGTTTTAGGCTGTACAAGCCTACACAACCCCCAATGCTTGTTTCTTCGAAAAGAGTGTATGGTTCCACGACAGTGCAAAACACGCGAAGCAAGGAATGCCAACCCGGATGCTTATAAAATGTTTCTACTGTAGTTGTTGTGGTGATGCGGTTCTTTGTTTCAGTTTCGGTGCCACTGCATACTATTATGGGTACGTTGCCGACGGAAAGCGGTGCCTTGTCGAAGGCGAACCACTTGTGAATGCCGGGCACGGTATTGGGTGCAGCGTACTGTGGCCCCAACGACCTCGTCGACGAGCGTACACGTGCGGAGTTGCGTTGCTGCAGATCATCGGCTCTCAGCGGAATCCTACGCTGTGGATATGGAACTCACGAACGGTGCCACGATTGATGAACTTTTCGTTGCACCTCACCCTGCCGAATAATTAGTGTTTGTAACTCCAACGGCCGGATCCGTCTTTGCGAGAATCGCAATTATTCGTCCTCCCGATCGTTTTAAACGCTGCATACGTAAAACCCTTTATTTTTGCGATCCCAATTGTTCGCAATTTAGGCACGGGAACCTATTGGCGGCCGCATAACTCTCTGAGATTCCAAAGACTTGAACTCTGGCCTCAAAACAAGAGGTATTCGCGTTCCTTTATTTTCCCCAATTTTGCAATTCTCGAAAAATATGGGGCTCGCGAAGGGTTTTGTAGCGGGCGGTGGAAAAATAACTTCGGAAAAAGAATAGGCTCCGCCTTCGTACGTGGCACCCATGTACCTTTGGTGAGCTGTTAACCATGGGTGTAATCATGCAGTTTTCATGTTGCGTGATTTGCCGTGGAAAATTTGTTTTTCAAGCGAAGTGGCACGAAACCTTCGTCACGCGGTGGGTAACGCAACGTTCCTTCAGTATAAACAAGTCACTGATTGAGGCTCAATAGTCCTGTTGCTCCTGTCGATAAATTAGATGAGTTGCCATCAGCGCCTATTTGCCACGTACACCGGAACCGGGCTTGCAGAAAGGTGAGTCAGGTGCGTCCGACGCACCGCAGGCACTGAGCGAGTTTTTCGCTGCAATCGATGGCTCCAGTAGTCGTAGCGCATTGTGTGGGGCTCGTAGGAGTGACGGTTCTGCAATGTTTCAAAAGTCAGACTTTTGACGCAGTAATAAGTTTGTGGCATTCGCATCCTCTCTAGAAACACCGCGGCGGGAGAGCCCAGCGCCCACTACACTGGGCACTGTACAGAGGCATTCGCCCGGGCTAGTTCAGGTGGTACATTTCGGAATTAACCGTGGTAAAAAACGAGGACCAGTAAAAGCACTGCACAGCGTGTGTGTTCTTTTACTGGTCCTCGTTTTTTTAGCGCTTACAATCCTGAAAAACTCGCTAAGGACGGCCACACTGCCCAGCGGCGAGCGCGTATCAGCGCGCGCACGCTTTACGCGTACTGCCTGCATGAGCCCTCGCGACCACTTACCTAAACAGTTTATTTTTCAACATACCTCGGTTGTCATGCCATCGTTGGTTTGAAGTCTTCGGCGGTGATATCTTAGAGCAAACCATCGCTGTAGAATCAGATCTTGCCCACGGAAAAGCCTCTTTTCCTCAGCGCTGCCGGCCCCTACGGATATCGGTGAAAAACTAACTCCTACCTCGGTGCAATCAGGCGTTGCACCGAGGGCAATGAGCTGGTATGGGGCCATTTACTGTAGAAATTGCTTTCACAATTATACTGCACGATGCAATAAACGTGATATTCTGCAGGTTCTTGGCCGCGACCGCAGATAGCCTATGGGGCAGCCATCTTCCTATCCACGACATTGATGATGATGGCAGCGCAGTAGTAGCACCGCCTTTAGTAGTTCGATCTCGAGGCGAATAGGGCGCAACAACTGAAAGAAACCTTCAAAAATTTATCATTATTACAGAAAAATATATTGAGAAGCATTCGCTATGATGCAGCTGGATAGTCCAACAGAAAATATTTGTACTCAACTCCTTATAATGAAAATTCACGATTTGCTGTATATACCGCTTATGTGCTAGGAATGTAAAATTGTAAAGAAAGATCAACACTCGCTATCTCGAAAATTTGGCTAATTTAGCAGAAAAAAGTGTATCCGCATCACCGTAGGAAGTACCATTTATTAGGACAAATAATGGCCATCACAGATTAACGTACATTCTTCCGATCACTCTGAACCAGCTTAGCGTCAGAAATATTGAAATTAGCAATATATTAGTGACCATCTTACACGATAGGTTTTTTAACCCTAGCTGTCTATTTCCAACAGGAACTTGTAATGACCAAGTTTTTTTTAATGTGTTGATTGTGTGGTATTTCTTATGTAAAAAATTACAGAGTGTTTTCTTTTTCTTTCTGCTTTGTTTTTGTTACTTGCGAAATGCATTCGTTAGCATTTCAAAACGTGCTCCACTGCTGCTGCCTTTTTGCGAGGCTTGGGACCAGTCAAGCTGTTTATAAACACCTTTCTTCCCTCGTCGTCACCAACACTGTGTTCGTTGGTGGAAATAAAGAAATTAATATTATTATTAACGACTTTACAGATGGCTGTTGGCTTCGAGCGCCCTTGGCGCTGACAGTTTGAGGCAACCAGAGCATACTATTCTGATTGTTGATATCGTTTTAACGTCGAATCGGTCCGAGGGTAAAGAGTGTATGGGCTTGACAGCACTCCAAGAACGCAGAAATCCAAGTTTGTACCGTAAGTGGCAAAGTTAAAATGTCCTTACTGCGTTAAAAAAAAGAACAAGTGATGTTTTTTTAGAAAAATAAAAAATAAAAAAAGGACAAAAGATAGGCAAAAAAAGAGTGTTGTCCATGTCGACCTCTTTATCTTTTGTGCGCGTTTTTTTCCCCCCGTATGTTCCACTTTGTCCGCTTCCGCTTTACGCCAGTCCCCACTCCGTTCTTCTTTTCCCTGCTCTCCTTTTCTCGATTCTTTTCTCTTTTTGTAGCTCCGTCTCTTCATCACCGTACACACTGGTTTGCTCGTTAACTCCACCTTCGAGTTTATTTCTTTCCTGTTCTTTCCCCCGTGTTTTACCCCCCCTTCCGTCCCCTTCCCATATCCACCCTAATCCCATCCCAATTCCTTTCCACAGCATGTTCCCTTCCCTCCTTTCCTCTTTTTGACGCCGATTCCTGTTCCGATCTGTTTACCTCTCGTCTCTAACCGTCCCCCTCCCCCCCCCCCCCCCATGCGCCCCAAACCCCCAATTCCAATGAAGCAAAATGGTGGGGCTGGAATTTTTGGCGTAACCCGGACAAGGTCGGCGCTGGTCAGAGATCGAACACGAGCTCCTGTGTCAACGTTCGGACTGGGACTCGTGCTATCACGCCAGGACTGGTACCTAACCTATGACCCTTGTTGCTGTCTTTTTTGTTTTTTTTTTTAACAGGTGAGGTTGGAAATTTATTACTGCCGGTTCGATTATTTTGAACGTGTTTCCACTACTTAATCCTGGGTGGTGAATAAAAATCCAAGATGCTCGACATCGTGATCTAAATCAGAGCGGTTTTACTATGACGATTGAAATCGAAACTTTTTCGCAGAAATAGTCCCACGTGTATTTTTATTTACCGTTTGTCTTTCATTTGATGCCTTCCATGTGCATTTTGTTTTGCATTTCAACTTCGAGGAATCATCGAGCGAGGAAAGTGTGTATCAAGCTAGACAGAAGCCAAAAAAAAAAAAAGAATGTAGTTCTGCGCAATTTGAAACGTTGAGCATCCATTCTACAATCGACTTCGTTCGTCAGTTACGTAACGCCATGCTGCAGGTAAATAAGAACGGGAAGGACAGGAACTAACGCTAGGTGAATAATGTCCTATTGCAAGAAAATCAGAAGTAAGTAAAGCAAATGAAGTTTTTTTCACTAACGTAAAATATTAACCTCTTTTTGTTCTATTACTTGGCGCAGCACGCTAAAAAAGGCGTTTCACAATTCCCTGCTAACGCCGAAGTAGAGCGCAGCTCAGCAGAGGAGGCTACGAAGATGGAGGGTCTTGCTCCTCACTCCTCTTCCTCATCCATCATTTCCTCCCTCCTCCTCTTCCTTCTCCTCCCTCCCCCTCCCTCCCTCCTTCCTCGTGACACGTCACTCTTGAAGGACGTCAACTAATCACTCGTGAAGGTCATGACCTTCGTCGGGTAGCCTTCGTGACGTCACTTCGTCGCCACTCGTGACGTCATAAAGGGAACGTCCTATAATGCAACGCGCGGATTACGCCGACGACGACGTCAGCTCAAGCCGGAAACGGGCGCTAGGAAAACTGCGCTCGCAGAAGTAGGTATTTAAGCTGCTTCACTTTAAATTTACAGTAATTCTTCCGTATTGTTTTCGGTGATCGGACGGATTCCAGTCAATCAGTAATGCATCTGGTTTTTATGAGGCCTTATTTTATAGCCACAGTGGTTTGAATCAAATTAATCTGATTTCCCGATCAAAACAAATCTTACCTTTTTAAGCAAAAACAAAAAGTTACCTACTGCTCTTACTTTTCAGGTGCGCTTACCTCATTCTTCCTTCTCGTTGGACTCCTCATTTTTTTCTTCCCTATCTCCCCAAAGGCCCTTCTCCCACCACACTGTCTTCCCCCTTCTGTGGTTTCCCAGATTGTTATTAGTACTCCCGTTCGGTTTCCTTCCTGTTGCTTTGTCTCTCCCTCTCTCCTCCCCCTCGCTATTGACTCTGTGTAGTCAGTCTCCTCATCGACAGGAAATAGGGAAAAGCAGGGCTGCAGGAAAGAGAACTAACACGTGCCAACCTCCACCCTCTAGTGTATAAGCACAGGGCTCAGTGGTACCTGATACGCGTTCACACGACACGGAAAACTCCCCCGACCGAGTTCCGAGAACGGTCAACGGTAGGATCTAAGCTCCGCTCCCTTTCCAAGTTCGACTGGCCCGCTGCACAGCGCATCAATTCCACCAATACAATGATCTCGATGAAACATGTGTGTTCTTTTTTATCATGGTGTGTATATTCATGTTTTTTGTCTACCCACTGATCAGGCGTTTACGTTGATTTACCGTTTATGGTGGTGTGGCGTTCACCCGTTCTTACGGCGGCGGTGGTGGTGTGCTGCGTTACGGTGGTGATGTTTATGGTGTTGGCTGGTGGTGGTGTTTCTCTGCTGGGCGGCGGCGGCGTTTGTGGTGTGGTCTGTTGTGGTGATTACCTTTACCGTCTGTTACCGTTACCCGGTGTACCTACCGCGTTGGTGTTTACCTGTGTTGCAGTCGTTTGCTGTTGTTGCTGTACGTCTTTACGGCGGCGTCTCTCTACTGGTTACGTTTTACCTTTACCACCACGTTGTTGGTTTCTTCTTCTGTTGTACCGTTGTTGGCGGCATGATTGTTTGTT
>JAZHYW010044799.1:0-16091 GCA_037355805.1 Ixodes ricinus | reverse complement strand
GCGCTGACTGTGCTAAGCCGACATTTTGTTTTCGCCGATTTCTTTGTATTTTTCCTCGTGAGCGCGTGCTGTCGGCATCGGGTGCTACAAAGGGTGGCATCACCCGTGGCATCTCGCCATTTTGTCCCACACGTTTATTTTTACTTTTTGTTCAGAAGCGCGTGAAAGAGCGTGTCCCTGCACGCGTTCTGTAGCGCTGACTGTGCTAAGCCGACATTTTGTTTTCGCCGATTTCTTTGTATTTTCCTCGTGAGCGCGTGCTGTCGGCATCGGGTACTACAAAGGGTGGCATCACCCGTGGCATCTCGCCATTTTGTCCCACACGTTTATTTTACTTTTTTGTTCAGAAGCGCGTGAAAGAGCGTGTCCCTGCACGCGTCTGTAGCGCTGACTGTGCTAAGCCGACATTTTGTTTTCGCCGATTTCTTTGTATTTTCCTCGTGAGCGCGTGCTGTCGGCATCGGGTACTACAAAGGGTGGCATCACCCGTGGCATCTCGCCATTTTGTCCCACACGTTTATTTTTACTTTTTGTTCAGAAGCGCGTGAAAGAGCGTGTCCCTGCACGCGTCTGTAGCGCTACAGTGAACTAGAATATAGGGGTAGTGGAAAAAGCGTCGGCGCCGACCCATTGGCTGTGTGAAGCCAGAAGTGTAGACTGCCGCGAGTGGCGCTGTTGTCGAAATCCGGAGGACTTGGCTACTGTAACATGGGATATGGCGTCGCGTACGTTCTCAGATGGTTCCTGTGGTGTCTGTGGTCGTTTTCGCGATTTGTTTTCGTGAATGTCAAGGGCTTGGCATTGTGATTACATTGGTTCGAGTCTTGTCGCTAAGCAATGAAAACGAAGAGAAAGAAGACGGATCCACACCGCTACGCGCCAGCATGCAAGACTGGTTACCCCGGTTTTCACTACATTGCCCAAGTAAGCATTAAACATTAATTCATAGACGTTGAAACACCCATAAAGCATACATAGGCCACACTAATGAACCGCTAAGATCAAAAACAGCTACGCTTGGCGCGAACTTCGCTGGCAGGAGTGCTCCGGAATCGAACACCAGCGCTACCTGGTAGGTTCTACACGAAGCGCCTCACCTGGATGCCGGCTATTTTTCCACTACTTCTATTCTAGTTCACTGTAGTAGCGCTGACTGTGCTAAGCCGACATTTTGTTTTCGCCGATTTCTTTGTATTTTCCTCGTGAGCGCGTGCTGTCGGCATCGGGTGCTACAAAGGGTGGCATCACCCGTGGCATCTCGCCATTTTGTCCCACACGTTTATTTTTACTTTTTGTTCAGAAGCGCGTGAAAGAGCGTGTCCCTGCACGCGTCTGTAGCGCTGACTGTGCTAAGCCGACATTTTGTTTGTCGCCGATTTCTTTGTATTTTCCTCGTGAGCGCGTGCTGTCGGCATCGGGTACTCACCAAAGGGTGGCATCACCCGTGGCATCTCGCCATTTTGTCCCACACGTTTATTTTTACTTTTGTTCAGAAGCGCGTGAAAGAGCGTGTCCCTGCACGCGTCTGTAGCGCTACAGTGAACTAGAATATAGGGGTAGTGGAAAAAGCGTCGGCGCCGACCCATTGGCTGTGTGAAGCCAGAAGTGTAGACTGCCGCGAGTGGCGCTGTTGTCGAAATCCGGAGGACTTGGCTACTGTAACATGGGATATGGCGTCGCGTACGTTCTCAGATGGTTCCTGTGGTGTCTGTGGTCGTTTTCGCGATTTGTTTTCGTGAATGTCAAGGGCTTGGCATTGTGATTACATTGGTTCGAGTCTTGTCGCTAAGCAAGTGAAAACGAAGAGAAAGAAGACGGATCCACACCGCTACGCGCCAGCATGCAAGACTGGTTACCCCGGTTTTCACTACATTGCCCAAGTAAGCATTAAACAATTAATTCATAGACGTTGAAACACCCATAAAGCATACATAGGCCACACTAATGAACCGCTAAGATCAAAAACAGCTACGCTTGGCGCGAACTTCGCTGGCAGGAGTGCTCCGGAATCGAACACCAGCGCTACCTGGTAGGTTCTACACGAAGCGCCTCACCTGGATGCCGGCTATTTTTCCACTACTTCTATTCTAGTTCACTGTACCGTAGCGCTACAGTGAACTAGAATATAGGGGTAGTGGAAAAAGCGTCGGCGCCGACCCATCGGCTGTGTGAAGCCAGAAGTGTAGACTGCCGCGAGTGGCGCTGTTGTCGAAATCCGGAGGACTTGGCTACTGTAACATGGGATATGGCGTCGCGTACGTTCTCAGATGGTTCCTGTGGTGTCTGTGGTCGTTTTCGCGATTTGTTTTCGTGAATGTCAAGGGCTTGGCATTGTGATTACATTGGTTCGAGTCTTGTCGCTAAGCAAGTGAAAACGAAGAGAAAGAAGACGGATCCACACCGCTACGCGCCAGCATGCAAGACTGGTTACCCCGGTTTTCACTACATTGCCCAAGTAAGCATTAAACATTAATTCATAGACGTTGAAACACCCATAAAGCATACATAGGCCACACTAATGAACCGCTAAGATCAAAAACAGCTACGCTTGGCGCGAACTTCGCTGGCAGGAGTGCTCCGGAATCGAACACCAGCGCTACCTGGTAGGTTCTACACGAAGCGCCTCACCTGGATGCCGGCTATTTTTCCACTACTTCTATTCTAGTTCACTGTAGTAGCGCTGACTGTGCTAAGCCGACATTTTGTTTTCGCCGATTTCTTTGTATTTTCCTCGTGAGCGCGTGCTGTCGGCATCGGGTGCTACAAAGGGTGGCATCACCCGTGGCATCTCGCCATTTTGTCCCACACGTTTATTTTTACTTTTTGTTCAGAAGCGCGTGAAAGAGCGTGTCCCTGCACGCGTCTGTAGCGCTGACTGTGCTAAGCCGACATTTTGTTTTCGCCGATTTCTTTGTATTTTCCTCGTGAGCGCGTGCTGTCGGCATCGGGTACTACAAAGGGTGGCATCACCCGTGGCATCTCGCCATTTTGTCCCACACGTTTATTTTTACTTTTTGTTCAGAAGCGCGTGAAAGAGCGTGTCCCTGCACGCGTCTGTAGCGCTGACTGTGCTAAGCCGACATTTTGTTTTCGCCGATTTCTTTGTATTTTCCTCGTGAGCGCGTGCTGTCGGCATCGGGTGCTACAAAGGGTGGCATCACCCGTGGCATCTCGCCATTTTGTCCCACACGTTTATTTTTACTTTTTGTTCAGAAGCGCGTGAAAGAGCGTGTCCCTGCACGCGTCTGTAGCGCTACAGTGAACTAGAATATAGGGGTAGTGGAAAAAGCGTCGGCGCCGACCCATTGGCTGTGTGAAGCCAGAAGTGTAGACTGCCGCGAGTGGCGCTGTTGTCGAAATCCGGAGGACTTGGCTACTGTAACATGGGATATGGCGTCGCGTACGTTCTCAGATGGTTCCTGTGGTGTCTGTGGTCGTTTTCGCGATTTGTTTTCGTGAATGTCAAGGGCTTGGCATTGTGATTACATTGGTTCGAGTCTTGTCGCTAAGCAATGAAAACGAAGAGAAAGAAGACGGATCCACACCGCTACGCGCCAGCATGCAAGACTGGTTACCCCGGTTTTCACTACATTGCCCAAGTAAGCATTAAATAATTAATTCATAGAGGTTGAAACACCCATAAAGCATACATAGGCCACACTAATGAACCGCTAAGATCAAAAACAGCTACGCTTGGCGCGAACTTCGCTGGCAGGAGTGCTCCGGAATCGAACACCAGCGCTACCTGGTAGGTTCTACACGAAGCGCCTCACCTGGATGCCGGCTATTTTTCCACTACTTCTATTCTAGTTCACTGTAGTAGCGCTGACTGTGCTAAGCCGACATTTTGTTTTCGCCGATTTCTTTGTATTTTCCTCGTGAGCGCGTGCTGTCGGCATCGGGTGCTACAAAGGGTGGCATCACCCGTGGCATCTCGCCATTTTGTCCCACACGTTTATTTTTACTTTTTGTTCAGAAGCGCGTGAAAGAGCGTGTCCCTGCACGCGTCTGTAGCGCTGACTGTGCTAAGCCGACATTTTGTTTTCGCCGATTTCTTTGTATTTTCCTCGTGAGCGCGTGCTGTCGGCATCGGGTACTACAAAGGGTGGCATCACCCGTGGCATCTCGCCATTTTGTCCCACACGTTTATTTTTACTTTTTTGTTCAGAAGCGCGTGAAAGAGCGTGTCCCTGCACGCGTCTGTAGCGCTGACTGTGCTAAGCCGACATTTTGTTTTCGCCGATTTCTTTGTATTTTCCTCGTGAGCGCGTGCTGTCGGCATCGGGTACTACAAAGGGTGGCATCACCCGTGGCATCTCGCCATTTTGTCCCACACGTTTATTTTTACTTTTTGTTCAGAAGCGCGTGAAAGAGCGTGTCCCTGCACGCGTCTGTAGCGCTACAGTGAACTAGAATATAGGGGTAGTGGAAAAAGCGTCGGCGCCGACCCATTGGCTGTGTGAAGCCAGAAGTGTAGACTGCCGCGAGTGGCGCTGTTGTCGAAATCCGGAGGACTTGGCTACTGTAACATGGGATATGGCGTCGCGTACGTTCTCAGATGGTTCCTGTGGTGTCTGTGGTCGTTTTCGCGATTTGTTTTCGTGAATGTCAAGGGCTTGGCATTGTGATTACATTGGTTCGAGTCTTGTCGCTAAGCAAGTGAAAACGAAGAGAAAGAAGACGGATCCACACCGCTACGCGCCAGCATGCAAGACTGGTTACCCCGGTTTTCACTACATTGCCCAAGTAAGCATTAAACATTAATTCATAGACGTTGAAACACCCATAAAGCATACATAGGCCACACTAATGAACCGCTAAGATCAAAAACAGCTACGCTTGGCGCGAACTTCGCTGGCAGGAGTGCTCCGGAATCGAACACCAGCGCTACCTGGTAGGTTCTACACGAAGCGCCTCACCTGGATGCCGGCTATTTTTCCACTACTTCTATTCTAGTTCACTGTAACCCGGAGTTCACCATGCCTAGAGTCACTAAATGAGCTGCGTTTAAAGTATCGGCCGACGTTACTAGAACCACTCAGTTGGGAAACTGCCATAGAGACTGCTGTGAAAAAGTGGCACCGATCCGTCCACGAGAACCGAGCTACTGGCGATCACAACGCCGCCCTTTCTCCCGCAGCGGCCAGTCGAGGAACTGCACGTCACTTCCATTATCAATCTAATCGGCCATGCTGTGGGGCCAGAACAGATACAGTGGAAAGGGCTTCGAGGTACCGCCCCCGACTCCCAGGCGGACGCGCCGCGAATCACTACTCGGTTAATATGCGCCTAGCTTGGGACGCGCTACCTGAAATCACCGCTGAGGCACAGTTGTATAAAAACAATATTAATTGTACTGCAAGACTTGCGAACTAAAGATTTTAGAAAAACAACTACGCGCCCCCCGTTTTGTACTAAACTCCAACAAACGTTACAACAAAAAGAGTTTTTTCGGTTGGTTTTTACGCAAAAACATGCTTTCCAAAAGCTCAAAGGCGAACTACAAGTTCAGACAAATGATACAGAGTGGCGCTGTTGTCGCATTTAGCTCGGTCTCGGTGGACGCCAGCGGCCCAGGTTTCAACGGTGAGTTTCCTAACTGAGAGTTCTAGTAACGTTGTCAAGGGCACATCTCGGCGGCACAAGCTCTCGTGCACCAAGGGCAGCTGCCAACGCTATGAGCTCGCGCTTCTAGCCTTCATGTGTACAACATGCGGGTGAAACGGAGTATAGTACAGTGTACCATAGAATACTTGGGGTAGTGCTTGGGACCGGAGCGGCCTCGGCAACGGGAGCTCGTGAGGGCGCGTGTATTGACAGTTTGTGGCGGCGCTGTCAGTCAAGTTACCCGGACAAAAATCGCGCAGCCCGGCACGTTTGGCGGAAAATGCGGTTAGAGTCGAGCGACGCTAAAGCTTTTCGCTTTTTTATCTACTTTGCAGGCGGTGCGCGCGCCGGTTAAGCCGACCACGATTTCATAGCTCCGTGTGTTCGATCGAGGTACGCTTTCAATCGTGTGTGTTCTGGTTGTGCCGAATGGTGAACGCGTAAAGGTGTAGCGCCGAAATGCCGTCGGCGAAACGGCCATTTCGTGTCCGTGTCGTTCTGTGTTTGTCCCTTGTCCGTATCCCATCTCGGGTTTGCAACCCTATACAAAGAACTCTTGCGGCGCACCTGGTTGCCAAACGGGCTACATCCGAGTGAAAGAGCGTGGAAACGGCGCCGCTTTTCGGCGTCCTCAAAGGAGCAGAGCCACGAAGAGACCTTTGGGAAAAGAATCTGCAACGATCGGACAAGCCTCATAAATGAAAGGAGCAAAGCGCTGCTCCTGCGAGCTGCACTTCGAGCCCCGCTTCATCCTCCGACACTTACGTCCAGATAATCGGCGGAAAGGAACTGAGGATTCCTCGTCGGCACCCCCGCGCTTACGCCAGACGCGGCGCCGACTTTCTGCTGCCAGCGTGTGCCGCAGGACCCTACGAGCGGCGGCCCTCCCGCAGGACGAGAGGAAAGGGAAGTGGAGAAGGCAAGCCACCAGAGCCCATCGTTGCAAAGCGTTCGGGGCTCGCTCGGGAAACTGACCCGTTGTCACCAGTGGTGAACAGCGAAGCTCCCTGTCCCTAATCCCACAAGGCATCGAACGCGACGCACTTGCGCTTCCGGAATGCGCCAACTCCCTACTGAGCTGTTCACAAGTTCAGCAGCTTCGGCGGTGTTGCTTATATTTGGAGACTGCTCTTGAGCCGAGGAAGTCTAACAAGATCAGCATCGAAATTTGGGCGGTGTTCTTTTGTTTTCGACAACTTACCTGGTGTGGTGTGCCAAGTACACCTTCAGGGCCAATTTCGTAGATGACACTGGCCGTGAGAACAACTCACGACGCCGAAGAGGCACTCCGACGGGCTACATTGCACCCACTTCGCAGTGGGGCACTTCCCAAGTACAGAAATATCAGCAGCGCACCTCACTGAGGGACTTCAAAGGAAGCTTCGCAACCAGGAGGGTCGGCGTCCACAGCAATGAGAGCAGCGGAATTGGGGCATAACACGATGGTAATTGTAAGCTTTTTTAGTTAAATTTGACGACTTACGTGAACAGGATTAGTAAAATGCTTTGTCTCACACTCCCTCATATTTTTACATACTCAACTAGACGGGCTTTTCTGAACACAGAAACACATAAAAAGTAGCAGGTTTAGTGCCTTTGACCTCTACATCAGGGATTCTTCTTTCAGACGGACGCTGCCTTCAATGCAGGTATCTGCGCGAGGTTTCAGATGAGTTTACCCTCAAGAGGACCAATGCGCTGCACATTGTAACCATGTATATCAATGCCGGGCTGTAAACTATTACAACTTTTAACTTGCCTTATTTACGTGTGCTGCTTTTTGCTTCCTGATTTAAACGATGTGAAATAGTTGCTTCTTTTCTTCTTTGAGTCGTGTAAAGCTGTTACCTTGTGCAGACCATGTAGTCTCCAGTTTTTAAATTTAAGTTCTTTTTTTAAAACCCGTGATTAAAAATTGTCACGGCTTATAAGCCAATTTGGTCGCAATGGCATACATAGCATGTCCTTTACTTCTAAATGACGTTGTTTTGACCGAGAAGGCGTATAAAATTGAACAAACGCGACAAATATAATTTTTACGCGACCCCTGGTGAGCGTCTTGTAGAGATGGGTCGCTCAGGAGCGAGCCGGATCTTCTGAGCCGCTCTTTTTAAAGAGCGAGTGAGCCGTGGCTCAGTAAAAGTGAGCGGCGGTTCTTTTGGGAGCCGGTTCTCTCTCGTTCAGTCAGCCGTGCCGAGTCCCGAGTCAGAGCCGGGTCAGGGCTGGGCATTGGCCGGGTCTTTTGCCGGGTGCGATTTGCACGCCATCTATTAGTAGTGCGGGAAAGCAACTCCATTCCGTTCCTGCTGCCATGACGACGAAAACAGCCTTTTTGTTGACAAAAGTGGCACCTTCCTGCTAGGGCCGTAACTGAATGGGGCTTTGGCGCTAGCGTCGACGGAGCCTCTGCGGAGCCTATGACGTAGCTATGCGTGAGATTAACCTCTCATTGGTTCACGGCATTGCCTTCACCTCAAGCTCGCTCACATGCTGTTATGCCTGATTCACAAATCGCGCCTTTAAAATAGAAACTGCTAACATTCATGTCTCCATACACTTGAGTACCTATAACACGGCTATTTACTAGTGCATATTTTTTCCACATCAACTAGCCTGCATAGCACAGGTTGCAGTGTAACCTGTGCTATGCAGTCTAGTTATATGGCTTTGAAAAAAGGATATATGCATGAGTAGAATAACAGTGTTATAAGTAGTTCACTGCTACCTTCGAAGCGCCGCACCAGCACACGATGCACGATCGGCGAGAATCGTGAGACATCGTTCGAACGGCAGCGGTCAACGAACGGCGCCATCCGTGGACCCGGCCACCCGGCTCCGACAGTACGGTTCGGGACATCTACGGGCACGGCTCAGTGAACGAGAGAGAGCGGACTTTCTCTCTCCGAAAGAACCACGGCTCACTCGTTCTTTAAAGGAGCGGCTCAAAAAGATCCGGCTCGCTCCTGAGCGACCCAGTCACCGAAGTGAGCCGGTGAGCCGTTCAAATGTGCCGGTTCATTTCAGTGAGCTGAGCCGTTCCGAGCCGCTCACTGAAGTGAGCCGTTTTGCCCATCTCTGGCGTCTTGGAAAGCCTCACTTCGTGACGTGCGCGATGCTCATTCGCCTCAAAAAGACAGACGGAGCCAGGCCAATGACCGGGCGCTAAGCCGGGTGGCGTTTGTTATTGTTAGTACCACGCGCTCTGCCCCGCCAGCGCACGGATTTCCGCGACCTCGGCTGGTCGGCGTGCGAGCATTGCTCTTTGCGGTCTCTTTACTCAGTATGGCGACGTATAAAATCGTCGGCAGCAGCAGTAGCAGCGGTCTCGACCAGCACGCAGCAGCAGCAGGAGCAGACAGCACCAGCAGTTCCGCGGCACAACTTCCAAAAACACCACTGCCAGCCGCTTTGAGACCAGCCGTCGAGCGAAGAATCAGTGCTGACGCGCCAACGAACGAGGAGGAATGCGCGGAGGCACCAGGGCGCTGCCGGGCGCCAAGAATGCGCACGTCAGTTCCGCTACGCCTGCTCAGCAGGACTTGCTCGTGCCGGCGGCTTCCGGCCGAGGATTCGCTCTTAATTCAACGTACAATACACACTCCGGGTACCATCCGTCTGATTGAATATCGGTACAGGTACAGGTACCATCTCGTGAAGCCCACTCGGGCAATAATTGTGAGATTTCAAATATCCGGTTCAGCATCCCGTTAACCTGGGGTCCTTATAAACACACTAAAACAATCTCGGGCTTAGTATGTGCCGTTTCGTCCCACCATAAAATAAAATAGCGAAAAAAATAATAAACTGCTTTTTGTTTTAGATATCCCCGCCAAATACCTAATGTTTGGATAATTGCAACCGAGGAAATGGGAATTTAATTTAAAATTTCACCATTCGAGGAACCAAAAGTCGCAGCTAATTCTACGTTGAAACAACTTGGAATCCGCTTTTTTAAAGGCTCAATTGTTTTTACGCGAAGGCAGAGTAATGTAGCTTGTGCCGTCCAATACATTGAAGCATAATGTTACCACGGTCATGCCGCAGCGCAGTTGGTGCCGCGGTACGACCGCTGGCATAATGTAGCTGTATCAGAAATGCTAAGTGCACGCTACCAAAGCGGCACCGAAAATTCATATTTTCGAGCCTGCAGCCGCGAACGCGCACACCTTCTAGGTGACGCGCCAGTGTCGACAACTGTCGCGATCAATAGCACGCACCTCAGGCGAGCCGCTCCGGTGCCAACACAAGCCAAGTATTCCAGTAAACTGTAATTCTAGATCACTGCAGTCGCGCACCCAGCTATGGCCGCCAGTGAGTACTCTTTAAGTTGAGACTGCGGTCAGCAACAAGCGCGAGCTAGCCCGCGCTCCTGGCTTTGAGAGGTGAACTTCTAGCGTGAGTGCTCTTTCCTCGGAAGAACGCGTCAAAGCGACCTCGAGCTCCCTGTTTGTGACATCGGCTGCAGTCTTAGCCTAGTGGTTGAAAGGTTTATAGTGAGAGCTCTAGTAGATCGTTTCGATACTCTCCGATACCTCCGATACCCCCGATAACGATACGATGCATGCTCAAAGGCGGCGGCGGAGTTTCGGGTATCGTTATCGGAGACATCGGAACGATATACGCAAACTCTCTATTCTAAAACTCCTTAATGAGAATGGTGTTCCGACCCAGAGAAGTGTACAGTTTTTCGTGCTCTTTACAATACAGGGGCATAGTTAGAGTCGCCCAGAGATGGGTGGTTGAAATATGCGTAAGCCTCCGCCCTCCTCCCCCCCCCCCCCCACACACACACGTAGGAAGCAGAAGAGGGAGTGGATATTACGGCTGCCTGATTTCCTCACTTTTTTTTATATTATTCCATTTACCTGCACATAATCATGTTTATCCAGATATCGTATACTAATGTGTCTTTCCCGTGTTACTGAATTTACTGCGTATAAACATACTTGTATTGGACGTTTTATTTGGACGAAATAAAGGAGGAATAAAACTCGGATCATAATCTTAGCATTTACATTGCATGAGTTCTAGCGAGAAAATTTAACTTCAGTAATCCATAATGGCACTGTGAAAAGTAAAGATCTACAAGTTAGATGTTACATGCACTAACCCACGTAGCATCCAAAGTCGTGCGAACATTCCCTGGGTGTTCTGAATATTGAAGGAACGTTAAAACACCATTCGGAACGTTCTAGGAACGTTCATATGCGAACATTCCTTACAAGGTAAGCTGCTCAACATTCTAGAAACGTTTGTTTGCGAACATTCGTATGCACAATGTTCTCGGGACGTTCCCCTTGAACATTCATATGTGCAACATTCTTGGAACGTTTGCTTGCGAACATTCTTAGAATGTTTCGCGGGTGAAGCCAACTTTACGGAGCTTTCAAGCAACCTGTGTTTCGAAACACCATCCACTATAGGCCACCTTGTGCCAAAAATATGCAAATTAAGTGGAGGTTTTGGAAACTTAGCATAAGGGATCAGTTTTATCTTATACGAGTCTACCGAGGAATGTGAGATAAGGTGTAGAAAAAAGCAATGGTTTTCGAAATTTGATAATGAGCTTGGCACTCACTGCGTATGAAGAGGGGCAGTTTTGAATAGACCCGATTTTTAGCATCTCGGATTCAATACCTTGAAGAAGGTATGTCCCGCTTGAGTGTGGGATGCCGTAGGTATCTGTTCTTATGCTCGGAGTGAGTAATCGGATATGTATGCAGCACGTTTTGATAAGTAGGAGTAAACTGCCGTTCTAGTACAGGCTCTGGCTAATGCGCTGGAAAAGTGGCTAGATTGTGCTAGGCCTGCAAAAAATATATTTCGATTAAAAATATTGATCGCTCTGTGAGGATGTTTAGTATATCAATATATGTAGTACGGCTCATTGGGGCTGTAGGCTAAGCAAGCCATAATTGTGGAATCTTTGTAAATATTCCTCAGAGAATGTTGCAGATGTTCTTTGGATGTTTTGAGAACGTTCTTAGAACCTTGTTAGAATGGTGATTAAATGTTCTGTCATTCTCAGAACGTTCTCAGAATATCCCCTAGAAAACATTCCCCGAATGTAGCGATAAGTGCCTGCGCCACATTCTGTCAACGTTGATAGAATGTTCTTACGTAAATTTGCAACATTCAGGGAATGTTGCAGAAGTTCTTTGGATGTACTGAGAACGTTCTTAGACCCTTGTTAGGATGTTTCAATGTTGATTGAATGACCTGGTAATGTTCTATGTCGTTCTCAGAACGTTCTAAGAATATCCCTTTGAAGACATTCCCCGAATGTAGCGATAAGTGCCTGCGCCACATTCTGACAACGTTGATAGAATGTTCTTACGTAAATCTTCAACATTCCAAGAATGTTGTCTATGTTATTTTGAACATTCCCGGAATGTTCTCAGAACGTTCTCGTGCTACGTGGGTAGGTTATTTTCCACGTCTACATGGGAGAATATTTGGTCAAGGAATCGCCGCACACAAATATCTTCTCCAGCTCCGTTCGAAAAAAGAGACGCGGGAGTCGGAGACGCAAGATAGTGCGTAAATGAGCAGAATGTTTTTGGAAACATTCCCAAAAATGTGGGCCATCGCATGCTTCCGCCATCCCTCAGCGGGTTACTGCAGCGCTCCCATAGAAACCCATGTGTTTAATACACAAATATTCCCCCAACACCAAAACGTTACGCTTTAAGCAATTTGCCATGCTATTCAGTGGCGTAGCCAGAAAATATTTTCGGGGGTGTTTTAAGATGCTGACGCAATCACACACACACGGGAAAAAAAGTATAGATATATAAGTATATAACAAATAATATTTCGGGGGGTGTTCTGACACCTGAACACCTCCCCACCCTGGCTACGCAGCTGATGCTATTCCTCCATTCTGTCAAATACCGCTATTATTGTGGCAAACTTTCAAGATGATGAAGCGTAAACGGCAAGGTCCGCAGTCGAATAAACGTTTTGATGTGTTGCCACTACGTATAGTAACAAAGTTAATCAAAGTGTACAGTTCATTTTTGGGTATATAAAAGTCGTTGTGATTTAAAAGAAAAATAATTAGAATCCCTCCCCAAGAATATGACAAATAATGTAGTGTCTAAAAGGTGTATTACATCTGTAGGAAAATATACTTCGGAGGCACCTCACGCAATATTTTGAGTAACAAGGAAGTTCAAACGAGCACAATTTAAAAATACAACGAAGTGCAATATTTGCCATACGACTGCAGTAAACATGACTAATCGAGTATGTGCTTAGTATATTTTGTTTTTTTCCAAAAGTATTTATTTATGTTTCTGAGGCCAATTTGCCAAATAAGGTGGGTTAGTTCTCGTTCAGACGTTTACGATCAATTCGAGTATTCTGCTACTGACATCATTCAACAAGCAAACAAAAATCAGGTGTTTTTTTTAAAGGTAACCTAACATAAAAAAATTCAGAAACTTTCGCTAATTATAATGTTATGTGATAATAACAAAGTGAATTTTGTTTTAAGGAGTGGGAGCACTGCGGTGAGTACCCAATTTATGAAAGGATGATTGCTCTTGTGAACTTAACATACACATGTGCAAAGTAATACTTAATCAGTACTAAATGTTTACATTAGATTAATTATCTTAAGAGCCCTAAACACAAACAGCAAACGAAAAATAATTGGGAGAATCGCGTATTGAAATATCCAACTTGATATCACATCCCTCGAAGAGGGCTGAAGGTCTAGATTTTGATATGGCACCGGCTTGTAGTCGGCGTCCTTAATTTTCGTGTTTCGTCAACAACTGAAAACTTGGTTGATTTCAAAACGTCCGCAGACAAGGCGCGGGTTCCCAAATATTAAATGATGAACGAATGCCTGAAAAAGCCCAAGAATGTCCACTTCGACAGGTTTTCTGAAATATGTATTATTTCAGATGATTTTCCATAGAAGCTGCTTGTAGATGAGGGTCCTAGATTTTGTATGTTGTAACCAGTTCAGCTTTTTGGTCGACGTCAAAAGTTCCTGAATGAGGCGCGCCTGCCAGAATTCAAAAAACCACGATCGAATTCGTAAAAACGACCCAACCATTGCCACTTTGAAACCGGTTTTCCAAAAAGAATTAATATTGAAATATTAGCCATAGCACCAGGATGCGCTTTACGCCTTTTAATTTTATATTTCGCATTTAGTTGGAAACTGCATTGTCGTGACAAAATTCAATTGCAAGGTGCGTGTGCCCAAATTTCGAAAGATCAGCCAATGCGTAAAAACGACCGAATCATCCCTAATTTGAGGACAGTTGTTTAGAAAAGGATTTATTTTGGAGTATTTTCTGTAGTACCAGGATGTGCTCGAGGGCTTTATATTTTACATTTCGTAGTTTAGTTGGGGACTGAAATGCCCTCAAGATGTTCCTGGTTGAGGTGCGGGCGCCAGAATTTCAAAAGATGAACGAAGGCGTAAAAACCGCCGAACCATCCCCACTTTGAGACAGGTTTTCTAAAGGAGGACTCATTTTGAAGTATTTGCTACAGTACCAGGACTGGCTCAGGACTCTATATTGTATATTCTGTTTTTAGTTGAATATTGGGTTGTTCACAAAAAGTACCCTGGCAGGCGCAGGTGCCCAAACTTTAAAAGATGAACGAATGAGTAAAAACCGTCAAACCATCCACACTTTGAGACCAATTTTTTTTAAAGTATTCATTTTGAAGTATTTGCGAAGCACCAGGACGTGCTAGAAAGCTCTAAATTTCAAATTCCACCTTTAGTTAGGACGTAGGTTGTTCTCAAAAAGTTCCCTGGCGAGGCGCGTTTGCCCAAATTTTAAGAGATAAACGAATGTGTAAGAACAGCTGAACCACCCCCACTTTGAGACCGGCTTTTTCAGAAAGGATCCTTTTAAAATAATTGCCATAGTACCAGGATGTGCTTGAGGGCTGTATATTTTATAATTCGTCTTTGTTTGGGGATTTAAATATCCTCAAAAAGCTCCCTGGCGAAGCGCGGGTGCCCCAAAATTCAAAAGATGAAAGAAGGCGTGAAACAGCCGAACCATCCCCACTTTCAGACCGGTTTTCTCAAAATGGACTCAGTTTTAAAGAATTCGCCATAGTACCATGATGGGATCGAGGGTTCTAGGTTTTATATTCCGCCTTCAGTTAAACGCTGGCGTGTGCTCAAAAAGTTCGCTGGCGAGGCGCGAGTGCCAAAAGTTCGAAAGCTGAAGGAACACGTAAAAACGACCGAACCATCATTACTTTGAGACGATGCTACTGGGTATGCGCTGAGTTTTGATGATTCGGCCCGATGGACGAGGATGAGAAACTTATTTCACATGTTTTCGTACAGCAGGCCTTGCGCATGTTGTCCAAGTGGTAACTTTACCGCAACACCGCGTTTCCCATGTTCCGTCATTCTGGCGGGTAACCGATTTAGTGCTTTTCGATAACGCTCAGCTCGTTTCCAATTAGAGCAATCTGTTTATTTTTACTAAATAAAACTATTGAAAAAATTATAGTTAATTAACCAACTCATCGTGACGATTAGCACCATATATATTGCATTCTGGCCGTATAACTTACGTGACTATACTGCATTAGTGTAACCTTAAGGAATTTTTAAAACACTATGTGAAAAGCCTAAAATAAACACCCTGTCTACATCATCTGAAAGTAATAAATTTATTATTGTTGTACATGCGGACGGTGGTGTAAACGCCTTATAAGCGACAGTTTTTATACTACGTTTCAGCTTAAGTCCAGATGCACCGCCGGCGCTCCGAGCTAATGGGATCAATCGAGCAGCGTCAAAAGGGCAAGGTACTGGACTTTTACTGTATATGATTGGTTCTGCAATGATAGGACACGAACATAAACGCGACGAACACTATGATGGTTGGCTTTTGATGCTAGGCCCCATTATCTCGAAGTACCGGCTGCGTCTAGACTTAAATATCAAACGAAGTAGAGGAGATATCGCCACGTCGTGACGGAGTTGGCAAAGCATGCAACTTTGACACAGAGGAATTGGGTTCGAACCCTCTCGGCCCGGATCCTGATCTTATTCATTCCGTACTCTTCTTAAGGATTCCCAGCCCATCCTCGACTGACATCGAGTGTTCTTTTTCGGAACATTCCTCAACGTGCTGTGTGAATGAAATTAGCGATAACGTGCTGCCTCCGGTCCATCGCCCTTCGACGCCGCCGACGAACGATACGTGGCACCTTTTTCTAAATGTTTGTAGGCCCAATTTCTGCCTCAATAAAGTTTATTTAGTTTTTCGTTCAATATAGTTTTTTTTATTGGTGATAACATTGCACCTAACCAAAAGTGTGTATACATACACGCGTCAAAAATCGAGTGCCGGAAATACATAAGCTGACAATCCATCCCTAGATACGTCCTGTGCGGGAATAAACCAACAATATTAACATACTTTTTTATACCCCATACTCGCCTCAACAACACATTTGTAACTGAAGTTACCAAAATATTTTGCACT
>JAZHYW010044798.1:0-19894 GCA_037355805.1 Ixodes ricinus | reverse complement strand
CTCAACAATAGCCTGGATTTCAGTTACGTATTGCTGCGATTATTTAAATTCAGGCCGTACACTGGTAATACAATTCGAGCTTCACTGAAGCACCGGACAGTACCGCACCATTTCCGGCTATAATTGTTTGTGTTTTTACCGACACTATGCGACAGAATAAACGCAGAATCTACGCCGTCTCGCGCGCGAACGTGGAGAGCCTATGGGGCGGCCGTGCTGCTATCCCCGCTTTGGTGATGATGATAGCGCGACAGTAGCGCCACCTCTAGGTCGATCTCGAGGCCCTTAAAGGGGTACGGAAACCAAATTCTGGAGCTCATTTCTTTGTTTCAACACGACGCAGGTAGCAGTAGAACCACAGAAACATAAATATTGCGCTAGAAAACGCAAGAAAACATATTTTAAAGTGAATTAAACGATAATCAAAAACCACCTGGTAGTTGGTTATGAAGCTTCAATGGAATGTCGTGACGACAACATGCCACTGAAAGCAGCGCCACAGCGGTATGTCCACTCACTGGCATAGAGTTATTACAATAAACGCTAGAGGCTCAGCTGGCGCTAGTGTGCTGTTGCATTTTGAAGCAGACAGCAAGCAGTCTAAATTTGACTTCCGGTAATGTATTCCTATGGGAAAAAGCGAGTGCATTTTCTCTCTGCGCTCGATTATAAGAGCAAATATCACGAATAACTTGTACGTACTAGGCACATTGGAACATTTCTCAGTCACGCAGACGAAATAAATGGTCAGTTACGGCGTTTTTCTTTCAAATTCATCGCATTAAAAACGGTGCTAAAACGGCTTCGTACGTGTATTTTTGTGCACTGTCGGACACTGTTAGCGCGAACACGGCGTCGACGCTTTCCAACATGGGGGATATACGTGCCAAACGAACGAAGGACATGTAGAAAACCGAGAGAGACGGCAAGAACTACGCAGTAACACTGGCTAAGTAACTCCTTGTGCTTGCAGACGATCAAAATAAATTGAAAGTCATGTAATATAGTCAGATTTGCAATAAATAAGTACTGTGAAGATGCTTGTTCTGGGTTCAAATGGTTCAAAGCATCACCCGCACGCTCCAAATCTTTGCAAATAGGGGAAGCCAGAGAGCAGGTGCCTGATAAAAACTGCCCGACATGGGAAATAATAAAAAGACATACCTTTCGCAGCTCACGTGCTTTATTTTTTGCGTTCGAATGTTTCTTTAACCGATCGTAAAGATGCGCACGACGGAGTCATTTTCATCCAATGACAGGACGGGCATATTAGCAATATATAAGCACCACCGAAATGCTAGCGAACCTGAACACACACTACATTCCTTTCGATCGTTAGTTTGCTTAGAACCGTCGCTCGTTTTCACATACCTTCCTTGAAACAGGGGTTTGGGCCTGAAATAGAGCGAAGTTTAACATCGCTCAGTGGTAAAGAAAATGCTGTAACTAAAGCAATTACACTTTCACAATACCAATAAAGGTACATACTATCCGTTACAACCGATATGACAAAAGTTATTCATGTTATTTTCCGGCGAAGAGACAAAATTCACGCGCGTTTTCCCATAGGAATACACAGGGAGGCTGGAAATGTAGACTGCATGCTGTCTGCTTCAATTTGCAACCGGAAGTCCCGTAGACACTAGCGCCAGCTGAGCCTCTAGCGTTTATTGTAATAACTCTATGCTCACTGGTATAGATTGCCTAGGCCTGAACGTCTTGGTGGAAAAGTTCGGAAAAATTTGGAGCGTTGCCATGGTTGCCAGATCACGTTTATGTGTGTTTCAACTTTTCGTGATAATAAATTCACTAAATTCTACAAAGTGCACAAAATATTGTTGTAATATAATATCATAGTAATGAATGAAATGTTCCGCTTTGTTTATAAGATTTCGTATGTTTGTCGAGAACGGTAACCAGACATCGCGGGAAAATTGGTTTCGGTTCCGGATTACGACCAAAATAGGCATGCTTGGTGCACGTGGAAATACAAGCGCATGTTTTCATCGCCCGGGCGGTTCGGCGACAGTCGGTTGTGGGGCAGGCGGGTTGAAGAGACTTTCTTGGGCACGAGGAACCTCCGATAGGCATGCTTGGTGCACGTGGAAATACAAGCGCATGTTTTCATCGCCCGGGCGGTTCGGCGACAGTCGGTTGTGGGGCAGGCGGGTTGAAGAGACTTTCTTGGGCACGAGGAACCTCCGGCGTTGTCGGCGGGGTCATGGCAGTGACCACCGCGGCTGCCCTTGCGGCGAAACACAAGCGCGATAAGTTCCTCGTGGATCTCGTCAGGCTTGGCGTCCCAGCCCGGCGGGATTCGGCGGACGTGCAGCCGGTGCAGCGGCGGGTCGACGGAGCGAGGTGACGTTTACGCGAAGATCACGTTCTCGTACTTCGGGTTTCCCGGAGACCGGAGACGTCGACCGTGCTCGGCCGAAGTTCGCAGCAGTCCGTCCCCCGTCCCCGTCCCCCTCCGCCCGCCCGCCCCGCCGCCGCCGCCGCAAGAGATCGATGCCGTACGTGCTGTTCGGCAGAAGGACATTTCATGCCCATAATTACGGTCAAAATAGCACCAGTAGCACACCCCACACAAGTGAGTATGTTCGATTCCATTATCTTCAACGTGTGTCCACTGCGGTATTGTTATCGGAACAAGGGAAACAATCTAAAACTCCTTGCGCCGTACTATCACAGTCTCCTGTACTGCATTTGTATCTTTCTAGTTAATTATATCTGAATTAGTGTTTGTTTCTGAACAATAAAGTTGCGTTGGACACCCTTGTGTTGTTTCTTTTTCATCAAATAAAGTTCACGTATACAAAACTTGCTGCCGAGAACGGAGAAAAGACAGTATACGTGCGACGTTTTTCTTCGCCGGTGCCGGTACGCGGTCGAAGTTGGGACTAGCAACACTTTTCATCGCTCTCGCGTCTTACGCAGCTCTGGAGAAGGAGACGAATCATTTCCTTGCCTGAATATATTTATTGCGCGCTGCGCCACATTATGAATAATACACAGCATTTCGTTACATTTTATTTTACCGATCACCGCGAAACCGCGCAGAAACCGAGACCGTGCATTGGTTAGGCCTACGCCAACCACACCGATCAGCTCAGCTGGACCTGGGCGCGTTGAATAAACAAGACGAAATCTGGTTACATGCAATAACAGTACCTAAAAAAAAAAAAACAACTGACCGCATTCGCAAGGTTTACGACAAGGTTCACGCTGCCGTCTGCAACCAGCGACGAACCTGACGAATCTCCGAATCTGTCCGTATCTCCGGTGATTCGTCCCATCACTACTGTTGACGTCTTCGTCTTCGCTAATGTCATCGTACCCACTGGCGCTGTCACCACTCTCGTCATGTTGACCCGCCATCGCACACTCAAGGCAGCTGAGGCAGCTCTGACACCTCTGCGGCTCTGCGCTCTGCCGGCTCCGCGATATCTACAGCCCTTGGGTACTTCGACAAAGCGAGATTGTAACGTGTTGACGCCTCCAAGTGGCAAAACTCGTCACTACGGTACGCTTGGTCCTCCGAGGCATGATGACGTCAAGACGTCTGCCTGATCTCCCGAGATGCATCGCGCTGTTCGATGGCTGATTTTGAAGCGCTCGCCAAAATCCCGGCATTTAGAACCAAAAATACAGCCATCTGCTCAAAATACGACCGTGCGATTATTCATTACAGGCTTAGCTGATCATATTGAACTCCTTTCTTGATGTTTTCTCTATATTTCAAGTTTCGATTCTGTATCCCTTTAACGTCATAATTATAATGCAGTTAAATGCAAACGTGCAAGCGAGCTGGACAAGAATGACGAAAATAATCCCTGGAGAAGGGGAACAAGAGGGACAAAGGACAAACACAAATCTCCAAACACAGATAGGTGACTGGTGCGCGACCGAAAAAATCCGCCTGGTCCGGGTATCGAGCCCGGGACCTCTCCATTATAGGTGGAGCGCTCCACCAACTGAGCTAACCAGGGGTTAGACGTCAGTTGAGCAAACGGGTTTTATCAGCTGCCACCAGTCTAATACCAACAAGGGTGAAGCTTGCAATTTAAGGTTATGATCATAATGCAGTTCAATGCAAACGTGCAAGCGAGCAGGACACGAGTGACGAAAATGATCCATGGAGAAGGGGAACAAGAGAAACCTAGCTGTGTTTGGAGATTTGTGTTTGTCCTTTGTCCCTCTTGTTCCCCTTGTTTTAACCAACGTTTTAACCAACGGTTAAAACAAGGCAAGTTTTAACCCTTGCCTTGTTTTAATTAACGTTCCAATTAATTGTTGTTATGAGTGTCCTGTTGTTGTTTTTCTCGATTACTTATATTTAAATATTGGAAACTCTTTGTTATTCACCAACGTCTCAACCGAGGCTCAACCTGTTCAAAACCAAAGGAAAAAGAACATCGAGCCAAACCTTATTTATTATTTAATTATCACCATACTGTTATTAACTCTCGAATATCAGGCAACGGCTGCCACGACGAAGCTTTGCTCTCTCTTCGAGGTAAATAGTATACTTCCAAAAATACCTTCCCGGACCCCCATTTGAGAATTACTGGTATATTACATAGTGTTTACACCTATCATGATAACAATGTCAGAGTTTTTCATATGTTAAAAAGAAAACAAAATTATACCTTTCTGTAAAAACTATTATCGTTAAATGACAAATATTTGTGATTGTGGCGTTTTTCTTTTTTTTTTTGGGGGGGGGGGCCTTATTATTACCAATTTGTAAATAATACAATTTTAACTAGTAGTTTTTCAAACATTACAATAATCTATTGCATCTGATATACTTTCAAATGCGCGGACAACTATGGCAATTCAAGCTTGCCAAATTTTCATCACTGGTGCCAATTGCAACATTCTTAATTACCAAGTTGTAAAATAAAATAAAAAATATTAATCAGTAAAACATTCTAGCCAAATTCGCAGTCAATTCGAAGGATACATTCAATTTTTTTTTCAATCTCAGCCTTTCCAGTTCGAAGAAACGCCCAAACTCTTGCACGTCTGCTCACTGCAGCACGTTTTGTTGGCGTTGGAAAACCGGTGAAACAGTAGTGAGGGAGTTTTAGTATTGCGTATACGAGCGAGCGCCAGCACTGTGTGCTCGCGTTAGCATTGCGTGTGCGGAGCCCGAAATTGCGGTCTTGGATTGGCGTATAGCAACGACCCGCATGTGCAGTGTAAAGCACGCAACTCTAACGCAAACGCACAGCACTTGCGTTTCCTTCTATATATACGCAATACGAAAACTCTCTCTAGTAAGGTACAATCCCATACCGGCTACAGCACTCCATTGGGAAAGTGAAGAGTGTTGTTTTCATTCGGAAATTACTGTTCGCGAGCCATGTTCGTGAGCAGTTCCGCCGTGCCCCGTGAGCAGGAGAACCGGGGGACCCTCACTAGACGCTTCCCTTTTCCGCCGCGAGAGGGCGAGGAATGAGCTGGAGACGCGAATATCCTTCCGATGGCTCCGATAACGATACCCGATACTCCGCCGACGCCTTTGGAGATGCATCGTATCGTTATCAAGTACGGTTATCGAAGGCATCGGAATTAACTAAAACTCTACTGTCTTGATGCACCTTGTAAATATTTGGGACTATGATGTTCTCACGAGTTTCGTGTTCAAATTCGAGATTTTTGGGAATTGCACGTGGGTGTAGCTAGAGTTCCTGTACGCAAGCATCATTTGGGACCCTCACCAACTACATCTTTCGTACGGTATAGAAAAAATTCAAAACTGAAGTTTAAGATTTTTTTTTTTTTTCACGATATAGGCCCGCGGAGAGCATATGTTCGATTTGCTTGAACAATCGAAAATGCAAAGTCTTGGTGTTAGACGGATCGTTGCGCGCTTAAAGTTCATACATCAACTTTATCATGGTCACCTTAAAATGAGAGCAGATAATTATTTGAGGAAACCACATAGTCACTCCAATCGAACTAACCACAGTAAAATGATCAAACCGTACATCAGCCATAATGACACGTTCAAGTATTCGTTCTTTGTTCATAGCATTGAAGATTGGAATTTGTTGCCGGAGGAATTAATCAAAATTTTGCGAAACGCAGTCGTTCGTAGGTGGTTTGACTAAGCACTTTAGGAAATCTTATAGCCAAAATGTCATTGATTTTAACATGTAGGATATCCTAAAAATTCATCTTTTTGTATCAGCATTCGTTGGATGTAATCTGATGAAAGCATGTATTTCTGTACGGTACCCTTTTGCGGAATGAGATGAAAACTGTAAGTGTTTAATTTTGTGTCATTGCTTGACTAAATTTTTAATGTACTATGTATTGTCGTTTTTTTCTTTTAGCGTTGTATATGGTACTATTGTGTATTGTTGCCTGTAACCTGTAACCTGCCAGGGCCTGAGAAAGGCCTGCAGTATTTACAAATAAATAAATATAGTTACCTACGGTAGCAGTGTTGTTGTGCATTCAGCCTCGGCGGGTGGCCGTAGCGCCGGCTTTCCTGCACGGCCCTGTGTGCTTTGCTCGTCACGTGACTGAATTCGGCGAATAGCGGCGCCGCGCATGGAAAGCAGAAAGAGGAGGAGAAGGGGCGCGTGCAACGTCGGCGGAGCGACCGTAGCGGTGACTTTCCTGCGCGGCGGTGGATGCTTTGCTCCTCACATGATCGATCTCGGCGAATAGCGTCGTGGTGGTTGGTACGGGGAAAACAAATGCGTAACTCTGCTCCCCTTCGGGAGAGCATATCGAGGAACTCTAGGTGTAGCGAAAGGATGTCCAGACTTTTAAGATGAAGCCGAATTGCGCCATGTAAAGGGGTACCGCCCCATTACGTTATGCAACGTCGACTATAAGATCTTTGCAGAGGTATTATCCCGTAGGCTTCAGTCAGTTGTATGTGAACTGGTCGGGCCGCACCTAACGTCTGGGATACAAGAAAGGTCAACACAGACAAACATCCACGTTGCAAGGAGTGCGCATGAGTGCTGTGCCATAGCCTCCTTTATACTAAAAAGCCTATCAACCCCCCCCCCCCCCAAAAAAAAAAAGAAACGGTCAACGAAAAAGGGAGAGGGGAGGCGGAGAAAGAAAATGCCCAAATCGTCCTGGGGTTGGGGGGGAGGGGGGCAGAGGGGATCTGTTGTTGGCGTCATTACAGCGCGGGCGGTCAAATCTGAAAACTATCCTATTGCCGCCTTTTTTTTCTTTAGAGGAAATATATGATGTTGCGCACCCTTCCCCTCCCTCCGTGCAACGGCAACACATGCCTCGTTCGTCGCGTCCTTCCGCGTTGTCTCGGCGCCAGCGCGTTTGGGAGAGGAGGAAAATGCGAAAGAGGAAAAAAAAGGAATACAAATGCTTTTTGATGAGAGGCCGCTAGGTCCGCTGGCGCTGACGAGAGTTCGCCCCCTGCGCTACCATCGCGTTCGCCGTTCCTCCGCCTCTTCTCTCTCTTTTCCGGCGACCGGGCGCTTTATTGTTCCGTCGGCAATTTGAAGGGCTTTCCAGTATCTAGGAGGCTATGGCTGTGTAAATGAAACTGTAGCAACGTTACAGACCGACCTCGCAAAAGCTTTCGACCGTGTGCGTCAAGATGTTTTGTTTCAAATTCTTCCCACAGTAAATCTGAACAGACGGTACGATGATAGCCTATACCAATTGCTCTACCAAATTAATTATAAACAACAATCTCTTGTGTGTTTCATATATACCTGTTTTCTCATCTGTCCGACAGGGCTGCCCTTCGTCGCCCCTGTTGGTTTCTTTCTACTTATTTTTCAGTTGGAAGCACGAAAGTAATGTTTGCGTCAGGCATGGGCAATATCGAAGATACATCTATCTTCGATACTATATTTCGATACATTTTGTGTATCGGTATTAGGTATCGCTTGCCAGAAATGAAAGTATTGGTGTATCGGCATCGAAAATAAATTTTTAGTGTATCGTATATTTTAACAATATTCGATACTCAAACAAAAGAATAAAAGGATGTGCCGCAGATTTTGAAGATGCTGTGAGACCTTGGCCAGCGGCGCTCGCTCAGGCGGTAGCACACTGAAAAAGGGATCCGTTCATCACTTGTTACAGCCAAGCTGTTAATGGCTAGGGTCCCGTGGATTTTTCGTGTACGGCAACAGAAATGACGTCACGGCTCCGTGACGTCATGTGACGTCACGACTTCGTGTCACGTGACGTCAATTTCGCCGCTAAATTTGGTGGGGAAATTTTTATGCGAAGTTTGGCGGGATATTTTCTCGCTAAATTTAGCAGAGAAACTGACTTCAAGTGAAGTGAACACCAATGCAGTTTCGCCGCCAAATTTAGCGGGGAATTTTTGCGCTAAATTTAGCGGGGAAATTGACGTCACGTGACCTCAGCACCAATCCAGTTTCCCCGTTATATTTAGTGGGGATATTTTACCGCTAAATTTGGCGGGGAAATTTTCCCGGTAAATTTAGCGGGGAAATTGACGTCACGTGACCTTAACACCAATTTAGTTTCCCCGCTAAATTTAGCGGGGGAAATGACGTCACGACTTCGTGTCACGTCACCCATGAACAAATTCAGCGGCAGGAAGAAAGGAGGAAGTGGAGGGAACGCTGTCACTCGTTGCTCTCTTCTCGTCGTCGTTCCCGAGCCCGCTCTCCCTTGACGTGCCTAGTTTTCCTTACTTCTTCCGCCGGGTGGCGGGCCCGTCAGGCGTGTTTAGTTTCCTCCGGCTCCTCGGGGCGGCGATAGTTCTCGACATGTGTGTGCGTACCGTTCGTCATGATGATCACCGATCAAGACAATAAATGTGTTCGTACCTTTGTTCAAAATTCTGTCACATCTGTGTCGTGTGCTGAACAGCTTCGCTGGTCTTCCACCTTCACAGAGTGGAATGGCTCATCGTTTTTATCCGTTGATAAAAGCCGCGTTCATCATACGACACGACAACGTGCTCATCTGCTTCTCTAGAGAGGCTTTTTTTTCCTCGTTCGCTTCGCTTATAGCACGGCCGCATTGCCTGGCTTTTCCGGGCCGGCGGTTTGAGCAAGTGCTGAAGTAAAGGTAATATCTAAACCCTTTCCGTACGGGAGACGAGCTCAGCTCGTCTGGCATTTACTTGCAAAAAATACGGAAGACGAGCTCAGCTCGTCCAAAATAGTTTCGCTGGTGATATAATCGTAAAGACGTCTTGAGCTCGTCCATTGCTCTGCACTTGCTGGAAAAGGCACCAGATGGCGTAAGGAGCCCGTAGAAAGAATTGTTTTTTTCAACAGGGGCTTTTATTGTTGCACTGGCTACCCTGTGCTTTAAAAATGGCGGCACTGGAGGCAAGTGTCTATGCCTCCAGTGGAAAGACAAGAAGCCTGTGAAATTTCTGAGCACTGTACACTCAGCAGGGAGCACTGATGTTACCAATCGGAAAGGCGAAGTGGTTTCAAAGCTCATCATCGTCATGGACTACAACAACACCATGGGCGGGGTGGACAAAAGCGACCAAAACCTCTCTTACTAACCGTGTGCGCGAGATGGCCAAAAGACCTATTACAAGAAGTTGTTTCGCCCTTTAGTGGACATGGCGATTTATAATGCATTTGCATTATACACGAAGAGCTTGAATTCTATTAGCCATCTCGAGTTCAGACTGAGCTTAGTGGAGGGACTGATACAGCAAAACGGTGACAATGTGGCCCACGGAGAAGAGGTAGGGTCTCTGACCACTCCTTGACAAGGCTTACAGCACGACATTTCCCGGACTACTTGCCACCAACAGAGAAAAAGACGAACCCGACGAGACGGTGTGTCGTTTGCACAAAGACCAAGTCATCTCGGAAAGAAACAAGGACATGGTGCCCTGACTGCAGCGTGGCCTTGTGCGCAATGCCGTGTTTCCGTGTGTTTCACACAAGCACAGACTTGTAATTTTCTATGAAGCTCTATGACCATTGTTTCTTTCTTACACAGAAGCCGCCTGTTTTTGTGGAAAACTGTGAGACAGTTTTGATTCCCTGTTTTGTGATGCACATTTTTCTGTGGCGAAAAACGTGTGTTACGAAAAATTTGTGTGCAGTGAGGTCCACCTTTGGTTATTCTGCAATACTAATAACAAACCATGCCTTTTTCAAGAAAATTTGACACATGGCTTTGCTTTATAAATCTATCTGAACCACTTGCAGAAGTAAAACCTTCCAGGATTTTTAGCAAGTTTTTAGAAAAAGAAATCGTCCTAAAAGGGTTAAAGTGATTATAGCAATATATGTCTCGCCTCATAAAAGCTTTCAGCCATCTTACTTTTGTTATTTTACCTTCTAGCTTTTAACGCATAATGTTCAACTTTCAAACGTCTGTTAAACATAGTGCTGGGAAAATAACTGTTCGGCTTCCTTAAAGGGCAACCCCGTCCAAAACTCAAAAGGAAATAAATTACTGGTATCACCTCAGTGACACAAAATACGACCCCAGCAAATATTACGTCACGTGGGACGCCGCATTCTCTACTAATGCCGATAATAAAATGCGACCCGCTGCGAGCCGCCGCTCCTTAGCGGGCCGCCAGCGGAGTTACCGATCGCTAAAGCAACGTTGGGCCGTAGGTCATGGTCGTTCTTTTTTCACCTGGTCCGGACGGGCGGTCGAGCAGTGTAAAGTGAGCTTCGTTGAGCCGCTACCGTCGCTACTTCGGCTAGTGACTGGTGTGTTTAGCCGTTGCTTTTGTCTGTAGCCCGTGTAACTTCGGTATAGCCTTTTGTTCATTTGCTTGTGTGGACGAGCCCCACCCCTGCCTGTTTCGATCTGGATGAGCATCGTACCGGCGTGCGGTCGTGTATCACTACTGCGTGGTGCACGTTAAAGACCCCAGGCTAGCGGTTGTACCGCACTGGCTAAATTGCTCATCTACAGCGAGTGACTCGTCGCAACTTTAAATGGCTGACCAACTACACGCTGTATAAATATCCCCACAACCCAATTTTTTTTTGCTTGTGTGGACTTCAAGGCTCGTTTTAGAGAGAAATTCGGTGCCCACTCGCGCGCATCGTGGTGTCAGAAGGGCTGGCCGAGCTGCAGTCATGGGCACATTACTGCCAAAATGCAACAGTGTTACAGTTACTCGGGCAACAAAGTAACCCTGTTACAGTTAGTTACAAAATTGAAGGAGTAGCTTGTTACAGTTACAGTTACCTCGCTGAAGTAACGTCGTTACTTTACGAAGTCACATGAGAAAGCATTAAAAAGGAACGCTCTTTTATATGCCTTCAAATTAGCATAGATTTCTTATAAGACATTCTGTTGTTCACGGTAGTGAATCTGATTATTTCGAGAAACTAAGATTTTCATAATAATCAATAGTAATATGTTTGGTTCTTCCTATTTCGATTTTTACCATGAATAGCTCCTTGAACAAGATCATAATTTAAGGCAGTATTCGAGTAAATGCACTATATGATTTTAAAAAATTAGAGTCTCTTCCTTAACAAATTACAGGCGACTTTAGCTTTTTTTAATTTTTAACGTATCAGATGCCTGGTTTATGAAGAACTTAAGAAAATAAGCGCGACCACCATAAGGCATACACGAACACAACAGCAGTCGTTCAGATCTCGTATACAAGGTGTCACAAAAAAAAAATATACACGTTCTTTTTTATTGCAAAAATAAACTAGGCATCGCCGAACGCTCATTCTCCGCCCATAGGTAGCGCTAGAGGTCACAACCAGATGCCAAAGTTTCAGCCCGATCCGATACCTTAATCAAAAGTTATGTGATTTTCTGAAAATTGCAATTGGAAAATGGCGGCCGACGGAGTGTTCGAATACATGGGGCTCTATGGCACCAAAAACCGAAAACGGGCAAAAATGGGCTCCATTTTCCCATTGAAATTTTCATAAAATCACTCATAACTTTTGAATAAGGTATCGGATCGGGCTGAAACTTTGGCATCTGGTTGTGACCTCTAGCTCTACCTTTGGGCGGAGAATGAGCGTTCGGCGATGCCTAGTTTATTTTTGCGGTGAAAAAACCCTGTAAATTTTTTTTTGTGATACCCTGTACATCCAATCATGGTGCCACTTTAAAATCAGCCAATTCTTATTTCGAATTTTTTCGATAAGGCGAAATCAGACGGAAGCAATTAAAATCGTGCAAATGTGAAGTCAATAATAATATAAGTCATACCTTGCAATCAGCTTTGTAGATGTTTTCTTATGCCACTCCAATCCACTCGTCGGTTGAATCGTTTACTACTGCGCGCGCAAAATCTTTCATGAAACACTTGGGGAGCAATGTTGCGGCAACATTCCTTTGACAAAATAAGCCCTGGTCGAGCTACAAACGACCACTGCGTGTAGAATTCCAAACGGCTGTTGCGATATTTTCTCCGACACTTTTTAACCAGATGGAACACGCTTGCACTCCTCCATCTCACCACCCGAAATAGAAGACACCACCCGGAAAGCCCACGACGTGAATATCTATTAATCAACTGATGCCAAGTGCCCCTGGTCCCGGCTAAGGGCGGTCTTTCAATATCAAGGAAACACACAGCAAACAGAACGACACGGACGTTTCGAGCGAATACTCTTTTTCAAGTGACGGGACCCGATCGAGGGACAAGAATTGGGTGACGGTAGGTGAGGCCGGTAATTGGGTTGTATAAAAAAAGGAAGGGAGTGAAAGCGGGCCTGGAGTCGACACCTCGCCAGAGTCCATCTCGGAGTTGGACGATTCAAATGAAAGATGAAGGAAACTATGCTTGATGGCAAGAAGACTATAGGCTCGGAAAATCGGTTGTACCGTAAGCCTGCGGGTGTTTGGGGCAACAATCGCCAAAAGCTGTCCTTTGCAAAAAACACTCGCTCCCTCCGCCGGACGAAGAAAAGTAAAACGCTTTATAGATGCCGCGCTTTGTTACATCTGCGTGCGCTGAGGGCGATGTACCATACACGACTTGTACCGACGCAAACGTCCCCATCCTCCCAGTTGGCGGGACAAGCTTGGCCAAGCAGGGTCACCCAAAATTTATTCTAGTATATTTTTACTTTTTTCCCTCCTGCCCCAGACGTTTTCTGCAGCAGTTTTTGCTATGCCCTTCCCGCACAAGGACTTGGGGCTCTCACGGGTCACGAGTTGCGAAACGATTTGTTGGTCGTGTTTGCAATAGTTTTGCACATAAATCTGAGAAATAACTGTAACGACTTTACTGTATACTGTTACTTCCAAAAATAGTAACTCGGTTACAGTTGGAAGTTGTTTTCACTAAGCAGTAACGAGTTACAGTTACAAGTTACTGAAAAATGAAAGCCGTTTACAACTCCCTGTAACGCCGAACTAGAGCGCAGCTCTTGAGGAGGAGGAGGGAAGGGTACTGAGGGGAGGGTAAACTCCTCCTCCCTCCTCCTCAACTCCTCGTCCTACCAAATACCCCCCTCCATCCTCCCTCCCTCCTCCCCTTCCTCCTCCTCCCTCCCCCTCCTCCTTCCTCCTCCCCCTCCTCCTTTATCCTCCCCGCCTCCCTTTCCTCTTCCTCCTCCACCTCCTCCTTCCTCCTCCCCTTCCTTCTCCCTCCCCCTCCTCCTTCCTCCACCTCCTCCCCTCCTTCCTCCTCCTCTCCATTGTCCCCCTCCTCCTCCATCCTCCTTTCTGCGCGGTGCATTATGGGATATTTCCCATGATGCACCGCGCGGTTACGCCGACGGCGACGGCGACGCCGCTCAAGCCGGAAACGGGCGCCTAAGAGCTGCGCTCTAAAAAGTATAGTTACCGGTAACGCCTTACTAGTAACTACTGCCCAAGAACGGCTAGCGCAACAGAGGTAGGTGCCGCTTGGACCGCGTACTCGTTGCACGGGAACAAGGCAGGGACGAGAACGACCATGACGTCACGTCCGCGGCTGATTTCTAGTGTTGCCGTCGCCTTGAGCGGCTAGTTTCAATTTTGTCGACCGTGCCCCGAACATACCTTTCAGGCGTCGATATCTTAAAAACTACGCACAATACCGCGAAAAAAAAATTACCCCTTGTAATTCAGGGATGCTGACTGCGCTAAAAACAGTCGTAATCCGAAAATCGAAAATATGGACTGGAGTTGCCTTTCAAGTGCACGAAGCAACCCGGTAAATACTGCAGTAACAAGCGAAAAGCATCAAAAAAGTTCCAATTATATTCATGTGTATAGTCAAGTGCTCAGAGACCAGTTCGCATGATGAACATTAGTTAACAAAACTTGCTACGATGCTCATAGAAGCGATCGTTTAAACGTCACCATGACTTCAGTTCAATGCTAGTTCTAATGCAACCAGCTGCGCCGACAGTGGAGCCTAAAGAAATCCTTATGGCCGGATTCGTTCAAGCCCTCTCAAAAACAGCCCGCTCTATCGAATACACTAAATATTTCAGAAGCCACTGATAAATTTCGTAACTTAGCTAATCATATTACCAGCTTTATTAATGTGGGTGATTTCAGTTATGTATCGACGGTACAGTAACGAGTATCTGCATTGGAAATCACTGTCAGTTCTGTATCTTGTATCGGTATCGGAAGTACAATTCTTGAGGGTATCAAATATCGGCATCAAAGATTTTTTTTATTTTTTTAAGTATTGTGTTTAGCTCTGGTTTGCGCATGCTGATGGCATAGCGATTTTTTGTTCCGACAAGAAAAGTGTTTAGAAGGCAGTCGAGCTGACCAAAATTTTACAGCGAAGCTGTTCAGAGCTAGTTTCCCAGTTTCGTGTCCGAGGACAAATAAATCTCGACACAACCCTCTGACAGCTACCGCCGTCTAGTGAACGACGGCGGCAACCAGACAGCCGGCTTGCCGGTTGTATAGTTGCCGCCGTCGCTCATAGATGGCGGCACATAGTACAGCTCCGCTGCTCTTCCTTCTTCACCACAATAAAGAGACTGAAAGTTTTTTATTATTATTATTATTTTGGTACTTCCGTGTACTGGAGCAAGTGTTGTGGTCTTTGGTTTGGGTCTTGCGTTACGACACCCTCCGAGTTTGAAGGTTTCCGTTGGACTCATTAACGAGCTAAGTACCTTGGCATACCACTTCGCGACTTTCGTAAAGGTGGAACCACTGTAATCTGTCTATCTTCGCTCGAGCCACGGTGTGCAATGCTTTTTCTGGCGGTCAACCTTTGGTGTACGTTTTACAGGGGCTTAGATGATTGGTCTAAATGGGAAAAGTTGCGGGCGTACATTTTTCTTATGTTGCTAAGGCTAATCCTATATACAGCGAAATATTTTTGCATTTCTTTTTTATTGCATACGTAATAAAAATACATTATCGTCTGGAGAGCTTCAACTTTCCTTTGTTTCTTGGATTGACCCTGGCGGCGCGGTAGCGGCGGCGGCGATTTCAAAGCACCGCTTGGCCGCTAGGCTATGGAATGTCCAAGTGTCGGAGTGGATTGCGCCACTGTAGGCACGGGGGCCTGCGCGTCTGCGAATGTTTGACCTCAAAATGGACCACAGTCGCACTTGATGAGCCATTTAGCCAATCGAGCACCGAGAGCGCACCACGTGACCCTCCGTTTGAGTGCAGGGACACCCTGAAGGAAGGGGGACAAGTACCGCGCTGCATCGGCAGTATAGTTCGTAGGGCCGCCTGTGGTCCTTTTCAACGAAAAACAATATTTTCTTCAACGTGCTCAAAGTGCTAACTTACAAAAATAAAAAAAGAAGAAACATGGGTTGTCAGAGGTAACGTTACTCGGCGACGATTCGCCGACGCGCCGCGCCCAGGAAGGAGGCCAGGGGAGGGGAGGAGGGTGGGGGAGAGAAGAAAATGTGTCTGTTCATTTTTTGGTAAGTTTGTCAAACTAGCAAGGCCAGCATGTCACCTGTTCAACCATTTTATCATTTTTGTTTGAAGTCCTCTTTCATCGTCTTCAACTGAGCATTCGAGAAACGTCGTTCGCTGTGGTGGCATTACCGGAACTTTGTTCGGTGGCTGACAGGTACAAATGACCCGGTCTAAGGACCTCAGACCGGGTCATTTGCATAGAGCGTTTTTTGCGATAAAAAGACAGTGACTAGACAAAGCATCGCCACGAGATCTTTAGAACAGCGTTTTTCCACCGGAACCCGAAGCGCTGTCAAGATGTAGTCACATTTCATTATACGTGCGTGTTCACGGGCCCAATCATTGACACATCGGCCAGCCTGGCCGATGTGTCAATGACCGGTTAAGCTGGTCCGTTAAGCTGTGGTCTATACATGACCACAGCTTAACGGGATTCAATGAACTACCCCAACTGCGCACTCGGCGTCCCTGTTTCTGTGTTTTACGTCACATTTGTTTCCTCTCGTTCCCCTGTCAGCCACTCTGGGGCATAGCTGTGACATTTTACTGGGTGCCAAAAACAGGTAGCATGTATAAAAAAAAACACGTGTGTGCAGAGTTAAACAAACCAATACATATGGAGGCAAGCAATTTAGCTAGAGACCTTTTTATTGTTTACAAAATCGCAGCCCAGTGTGTGATCTTCACAGCCCAGCACGTACGTGTTTGTCGCTTCGGAAAGCGAGCAAAGCACGCCCTATACGCCTGAACACTGAAGATGGCACCGGCCACAAGCTCTTTTTTGTAAAGGTCTATAGAGCCATCCCGAAATACGCCCTCTTCTGGCAGAGTTTGAAATACTGCACAGCTGCGTGTGCAAAAAACACCGTAAAAATGGAAAGCCGATCGCTTCTATATAGTTCACTTAAGAACAGTGATATACAAGTAATAGCCTTGCCACATTAATGGTGCCTGTTGCGTACGTCACTGTGCAGAGTTTTTATATCTGCCTGAAGAGGGAGTAGTTTTGGGATGGGTCTATTGCAAGTACCTCGTGCTCAGAAAAGGCTGCAGGAAGTGCTCGGTCAATATTCAGAGGTCGAGTTAGGAACCGGTTCGAACCGGTTTGCACTTATTGAAACCGGTAACCGGAGTGATATTATGTGCACTACCCTAAACCGGAACCGAACCGGAACAAAATACAATGCTACTGAACCCGAACCCGAACCGAACCGAAATAATGACCGGTTCGACACCCTGATTATAGTATTCAAAAGCTTCACCGTATTTTTTCAACTTTTATTTCACGTTCAAGTTGGGAATCAACGCGCCGGGGAAAATTTATTTCTTTGGGTGCGCCATGGTGGGCTTGGGTTGTCGTATTTGTTCGTTAGTCAGGCTGTGTCGCGGTTCATGTTTTTGAGAGATCAAGAAAACCATTTTATGCGCAAATTAATATAGACGAAATTGCCATACCACCTTCCTTCTTTTTTACTTCCATGAGTGGAGTAGCTACCCCTGTAGGCTATTTGAAAAAGGGCGTCGATTCCCTCAACTTCTTTTCGGCGAGATTTCCGTACGAATACCTCGCATCTATCGGTAGGAAAAGGCTCCCCATGACCTGATAGTGTCTGCTCCCGCCACCTCTCAAAATAGGCATTCTTTTGCAATACAGTAGACATGACGTTCTTTGACGTGTAAAGATGATGTGTGTTCCCCATCCGCAAAACCGTTCTTTTTCATATTGCACAGCGGCACCCTCACAGTCAAGGCTTGGCTACGGGAGAAGGGCATTTATGTACCATGGTCCGTCGATAGTTTGCTTTGCAAAAAGCCAGAAACTATAACACATGTTAATATTAAAACGCCAGGTCTTTTTTTTTTTTTAGAAAAATGTATTTTAGTGAAAACTGAAAAAAAAATACCGTTTATCAGTCTAATGAAGATTCGGCCTTTTAGTTGTGAAAGAAAATGACGGCGTCCCGTATGATGTCCTTTTGCTTTTAGAGTCATATATATCACTTGGAAAACCAGAATGGCGGCGCGGCATGCCGACCAGGACGCAAAGGAAGCGCCCGCCAGTTTCCGTCTACTTTTGCAACAAGTAGAAGGCGTCCTAAAAGCCCGCTAGCCTGTGCCAAAGTGGATCCCCATGTTTGATGCACTTACCCATATGCGAAGGTTTTAATTTAAACCACAAGAGAAATGGCGAAGTACTTTTTTCAGTTCATAACAAAACAAAAAAAATTCGTCAGGAAAAAAATCAGCAGAACCCATCCTTTGGGAATGATTATCTACGTTATGCGAATAGCATCAAACGGTGCGGAGTTATACGCGTTCGTCAGGTGGCCGGCACACTCTAGATACGCCAGCCCACTCTTGAGGCGATTCTAAATTTGTTGACACTTTCACAGCCCTGCGCACGATCTCCGCAGCCCAGCACGTGCGTTTGTGTCACTTAGGAAGGCGAGCAAAGCACGCGCCATACGCACAAACACTCAAAATGGTACCGACCAGACTTTCTGGCGTCTCAGCTGAGTCTCAACCAACGGTACTCTAAACGGTTGTTTATATCTTTACCATAGGACGCGCTTTACAGCGCTGTCACAGCTACCGGTGCGCGCCGAGTGCCAGCACGGCCGCTAGCTCACCCTCTCCCGCGCTCGGGAGAGGGTGAGTAGCGGCCGTGCTCAGCCTCACGAGAGCGGAATGAGCCCTCGTGCATGGAACGCGCGCGCACCGGTAGCTGTAACAGCGCGCAAGCGCGTCCTATGTAAGTGACCAGACGTCCCGATTTAGGCGGGACAGGTCCCGCTTTTCCGGCCGTGGTCCCGCCGTCCCACCAGTGTGCTTGTGGGACAGTGGTTTGTCCCGCTTCGGCTACTCCGAGCCGCGAATCGATAAACGACGCGGTAAGACGAGAGGTTCGCACCAGTGAGAGGGTGCTTTTTCTGATCATTGAACAAGATATACATGGCAGAGAAAATGCTGATGCTGAAGGTTAATTTTGGTATGACAGGTAAGCAGAGCTATGGACATTGTATGTACAAATATAAATACATTAAGACTAAAGATCAATATTCCTACCCAATGTATTAGACGAGCATTCCAAATAGTATTCAAATTGCATGAATACCGCGAAATAATTAAAACAAATGTGGCTTGCTACTGAAATTTTAAGTTTCCAAATTTCAACACAATAACCCCCCCCCCCTCGACACGCGTCCGCACTTTCGGGGCCCGAACAATATGGTCACTTTAGTCCTGGTAAAGATATAAACAACCGTTTAGAGTGCGTTGAATGACTGCCTTCATAGCTCTGTGGTTAGCGCGTCTGCCTGCTGATCAAAGGGTCAACGGTTCGAATCCCAGCCGGCGCCGGCCTTTTTATTTATTTATCGACCCGCGGCGTAAGAGGTTAGATAGCCGCAGATAGATACATAGATGAGACGAAAGTGCGTGAAGTATCCAAAGAATGCTATTCGCATTAAAAAAATAGTTCGAGGACACCTAAGCACTTCTGATGCGTTGCGAATGCGAAACGCATGAATGTCGTTCTTCCGCTCTTTAGTTCATCTGCGGCGTGTACTGGCGTGGACGGCCACGCTTCGCTACTGCCGAGGTAGCGGCCAACGTTTTTAGATCATCAGTTGACAAGCTCCACGGAAAGCGGCGTTCCAAAACAGTTCTTCTTTGTACCGTCACGCGAGCAGATAAGGCGGATAGCATTCCTGGCGCCACCGGAGTCAACGCCTCCACGGGCAACGGTGAAGGACATCTTTTTCAACGTCGCTCTTTTTGCGTCAGTATGGCGCAAAACTCATGTTTACTACAAAACCGCGTACAAATATCTTTCCACCTCAGGTAATGTGTCATCGACATTCCTCCGGTTTTGCCGCGTCTGTCCATAGGGCAGGCTGATAATGCAGCAAGCGCCACCGAGCGGACGCGCCGCAGAAAGGCGACAGTCATTTTCCGGAAGCTTGTCAACTGACCGAGATCTAAGAACGTTGGTAGCGGCCGACGGCCGAGCGCGCGCTCCTCGCGAAGTGGCCGCCGCCGCACTGAGCTCGGCCGTGCAGCCTGTCCGGAGTTTGCCTGAGCGGGCTGCTGCTGCCAG
>JAZHYW010044793.1:0-28380 GCA_037355805.1 Ixodes ricinus | reverse complement strand
AAACGAGATGATAAACATCATTTACTTGGAGCAAGCACGTTCCGAGAAAGCAGGTTCGACCGGATGACCAAGACGTCGGGAGCCAGAAGTTGACACCGTTGGTGGAAGGTGACTCGGGATGGAAGCGGGATATAGAAGCAGTACTTCAGGAGATCCCGGTGTCTCAAAATACACACTGATTAATTACATGTCTACAGTGGCAACGTCAACATCACAGTGCACATATCGAAGGAGCTCGTTGCGCCTTTTTAAGATGATCTCGCACCAGGACTTCTGCGAAAATATGAACTTTTTGAGAATCCAGATGGCCCTGAGGTGCTGCCATTGTTAGGCCTTTTACTCTAATCTTCCTCTGATTTCGGAAAAGAGTTCCTTTCAACGAAAAAAAAACACCGTCGACTTTTGTTTAAATACAATTTAGCAGTGCAAACCCTTACGAGCATAATTCCCAATCTGCTCACCATGTGGTGCCCACAGACAGTCTCTAAATCCCCGGTTTTTTAGCTTTCCGCAATTGCAGACAAGTGCATGCGCCAAGGAAGCGTGATTCCCCGATGCCATCAAGATTCGGCAGAAGTGCGCGCTGACCTTGTCGGAGGGATAAACGCATTCATCGGGTCCGCCAGCAAGTCGAGACGAGTTGGTTTCTTCAACGGTCCTTTTGCACAGTCTGTCCAGACGACGCGGAGCCGCTAGGATAATCCATAACTTGTTGGAAATTTCCCCTCCGATGGAAACTCAAGCCGCCTCCTTCCGGATCATTTGCTTAGGCGGCACGAGCTGACAGAGCGAATTCCAAATACTTTCCGACCAAATCCCCTAGGCGCCGCCGGCTAGTGTATGCCTTGCCCAGTGGCGGCTGTTTCAGGGGGGGGGGGGCAAAACACATGTCTTGCCCCCCACTCTGAGAACTGGGGGGGGGGGGGCAAGGGCCCCCTTGCCAACCTCCCCCCGGTTGGTACGCCCATGTCTATAGCTCGAGTCGAGCGTCGTGGAAGCCCATTCGCAAAACCCGAGTGGGTCTTTGTTCGACGCTGGCGCACTTGATCTTGGTGGCGACGCACTAGCTCCGAATAGGTATGTACGTTAACCAAACGACAGCCTTCCGTGTTCTTAATGATTTCCGGCAGCCACTTTGGGTCGCTTACCGAAATTTCTCGTGAAGACCTTCTAGCCTATTTTTAAGAGCGGCTGCTACCTCTCGCACTCCGCAGTCTGCCGTGATCTTTTGTCTGGAAAGCATGCGTCTAGACGCGAGCAGAGCTGGTATCCAAGAGCAATCGGAATGGAGACTTGCTTGACGCCACAGGTGTACGCCGATAACTGAGAAGTAACCGGCAAAACTTGACTTCCAATGTGGACCCGGCTGTCTTCTTCAAGAAATTATTAACCGTACGGACGGCTCGTTCGGTGAGGCCGTTCAATTGCGGGTGGTAGGGCACTGTACAGAAGTGGTCAAGGCTGTTCCTGTCTAGAAACTGGGAAAACTTTCCACTTGTAAAGAGGGTTCACATGTTTACAGGTAAACAGGGCTGGTCCGTGACCACAGTCCTTAGAATTCCTAAACTGGTGATCAACTGCCGAAGTTGTCAGATGGGGAAATCCGAAGTTGCATGGTTAGTAGCCGTCGCTTCAATCCACTTTGAATGCGAGTCGATGACAATCAAGATCATCTTACCATCGACGGGCCCAGCATAGTCTATGTGTAGCCTCGACCACTGTTCACCTGTTACCGGCCATTCAACAGGTTTTTGAGCTGCTGGCAAAGACACTTAAAAGCATGTCTCACACCGATGGGCGGTGTCTACAATAGCCGAGTCCAGAGATGGCCACCAGAATTTAGAGCGAGCAACCATCTTCATGGCTGACGCGCCTTGATGGGTCTCGTGTAGGAGCTTCAGGACACTTCCGCGGGCCTTTTCCAGAATGATGACCCAGTGTCGCCAGTATAGCAACTTGTGTTGCACCGAAAGCTCGCCTTTTCTGCTCCAGAAAGGTCCAAGCCCTCCTTATAAAACCGACAGCTTCCGCGGCCATCCGCGCTGGGTATAGTTGATGACGTCATGCAGCCCGTTATCTTCCGCAGCCGTCTGTGCCATCTGCCTCGCTGTCACCAGATCGTTGTCCCACTCTTCCAAGGACTCAGTTATTTCAGGATGTTCCTCTTCCAGTTCCTTTGGATCCGCAGGCAGGGGAAGTCTACTCAAGGCGTCGGCAGTGGCGTTACTTGTCTCCTCCCGGTACTCGATGCGGTAGTTGTATCCACCGAAGATTGTGCCCCACCGTTGAATCCTGGCCGCGGCCATTGCCGGCATGGCTTTGTCGTGGTGAAAAAGTCCTACCAAGGGCTTGTGGACAGTCACCAGGGTGAAATCCCTACCCAACAAATAGTCTCTAAACTTCGTGACAGCGAACACCAATGTAAAGGCCTCCCGTTCTCGTTGGAAGTAGTTTTTCTCCGCTTTTGACAATGTCCGGGAACCAAATCCAACATGTTGCACGTCGCTTCCAAAACGATAAGAAAGAACAGCTCCAATTGCATGTGGTGAAGTGTCACATTCAAGAACCAAAGGCTTTGTAGGGCCGTAGTGAGTTAGCATGTTGGACCAACTCAGTGCTGCTTTTACTCGGTGGAAGGCCCTGTCGTCACCTTGTCCCCAGCGCAATTAACGTCTCTTTTGTAATAGAGCATACAGGCGGGACAACAACACCGCCATGTCGGACACAAACCGGTTACAGTACGTTATGAGACCCAGGAACGAGCGTAGCTCGCTGACGTTCGTTGCTGCCCGCGCATCCTTGAGCGCCTCCAGTTTCTGGCCAATTAGATGTAGCCCGGCCTTACTGTCAATCCTGTGTCCCAGGTAGCCCACATCTGCTTTTCGGAAGCAACATTTCTCTCTGTTCAGCTTGACTCCGTTGTCACGGAGCACCTGCAAGACCTGACGAAGTCTTTCACCGCCGTCACCGTTCTTCTTCCCGACCAATACATTATTCAGATACACTTGTACTCCTGATATACCTTGTAGCAGGGCTTCCGTTCTCCTCTGGAAGATCGAAGGGACTGACGCCACGCCAAATGGAAGACGGTTGTAACAGAACAATCCCTTGTGCGTGTTCGCTCCTGTCAGCCTCATAGAACTGGAGTCTAGGGGAACTTGGTTGTAAACTTCGCGAAGGTCCAGCGTGCTGAAGCAGTCACCACCATTCAGCGAAGCGAAAATGTCATCGATCAGTGGTAAAGGGTACTGCTCCGTCGGACACGCCTTGTTTAAGGTGAACTTAAAATCACCGCACAACCAAATAAAACCGTTTTTTTTTACGACTGGTACGATTGGACTTTCCCAGTCACAATGAGATACAGGTGAGAGAACACCGTTCTCTACCAGGCGGTCGATTTCTTCAGTCACCTTCTGCCGTAGCCCGCAAGCCACTGGTCTGGCCTTCCAGAATTTGCGTGTCGCTCCAGGGTTCACGTGCAAGTGTGCATCCAGTCCTTTGATTAGACCCATACCTGGTTGCAAGAGTTCTTGGTATTCTGCCAAGACCTCGTCCAAGTCTTAACGTTTTTTCGCACTCAGAAAACAACAGTGGAGCTTAAAGAAGGCCGAACGCTCGAATAACGTCGCGGCCAACCTGACTTGGTCCGTTGCATCCCAAAACTGCTAGCTCCATGTTCACGTGACGTCCTTCGTAACGGACCTTCAAACTCAACTTCCCGATGATGGGAACCTTGCTGAGGTAGCATGACAAGCTTAATGCGGTGTGTTGCGAACGAGGACAGCTTGCTTTCTTCTCTTGGTATACTGTTATGGAATGACGCAGACCCTGGAGCCTGTGTCCAGTTCCATGAGCAGGTCAACACCGGCCCACGTTAACAGCCGTTGGACTGGCGCAATCAAGTTGATCGTACACTCTTGATGCTGTCGAGGAAAAAGGGTATCAATACCGAACAAAAAGTGAGAGCGCAAACAAGCTGGTGAAGGTTTAACATTTTAGACAAAACCCCCAGACTGGGGGAAAGAAGGACAACAGAACCCAAATCTCGGGATTTTGTCTTAAATGGTATCAATACCGCTGTCGTCATCAGTCTCTGTTCTAGAAAAGGCATTGACCTTTGCAGCATATGTTGCCTTACATGAAGTACAGAGCTGTGCAACATGTCCAACCTTGCCACAGCGAAAACATGTATTTTTCCGAAACCCGCAGTCACTAGGAAGGTGTGATGCTCTTCCACAACGATGTTCTGATGTTCTCACCTTCTCTTGGGCCTTGCTTGGAGTTCGGATTAGAGACGTTCCGCTCCCTTTCGCTGTCATCTTCTGTAGTCCTCCCTCTGGCTTCACCATCTGCGCGGTGTCTTTCGTGGCCGCTTCTGCAGTAACTGCCATGTACACCGCCGAATCCAGCGTTAGGTCCCGGCGTGCCAATAGGGTCTGTTGCAGCTTCTCTTGGCGCAGCCCACAAACAAGCGGTCACACAACATGCGGTCTAGCAGCGACACAAAATTGCAATTATCCGCGATGCCACGTCAGTCCATCAAGAAGTCGTGAACTGTCTCATTATCTCTCTGTCGACGGTTGTAGAAACGAAAACTCTCCGCTATCTCATTTGGCTTAGGTGTGAAGTAACTATTCAAGTGCTTGGAAGTGTCCTTATAAGTGAACTCAGACACGTTTGCTGGTGCGCAACTTGCGGAGAACACGTAAATAGCCTTCGTTCCTAGTGTCGAGACTCGGCATTAATTAGAGTTGATGTAAGCTTCGACTCTAATAAGATATGGATCCCTCTTTTCTGCGACATCCTTGAAGGGAGGAACGCTGTACGCCATTCCTAAGGAGCTAACCGCTGGTAGCCCACCGATCAGGAAACCGTTTCCCGCTTTGTTGTCCGTGGTCGTCGCCAGTATAGTGAAGTGTTAACCGAATCGCCGGTGTGGCGATATAAAACACTGCTACTGTGGAGCCAGGCGAAGGAACGTGTTTATTCCATGATGGCGTAATAGGAAACCTTGCTGCTCACGCTATCGGTGCCAGAAGAACGAGGGTCGTCATTGTCGTCTGGTCGCAGTTCGTAACAGAAAGGAACTCGTGCTCGGCGCCCTGTGCGTAAGCAAGGCGCGCGAGCCACGCAGAGACTCGGGCAGACAGGAGTCGTTCACCAGATTGCGGACGAAAAAGCTGTGTTTTGGCATCTGCCTCGTTGGTTCTTCTGGCGGGTGAGCAGTACGCAGCAAACCCTACAGTATATATGTTTGCTTCAAAAGTGTCTGCAGACAGTTTTCGTGTGGCCAATGTGACAAGATCATCATACAAAGAAGAAACACGCGTCAGACAGTGTTTGAAGCCTGTCTTTGGGATGACGTATGAGCAGTGCGACCCCTGTTTTAGTGCACACAGCAGTGAAGTCATAAATTTAGACACTGAGACGGGGACAAATAAAATTTATTTCTCTGTGTCTCAGGGTTTATATTAGCATGTTTCCTAACCACGTCGCCCGCATTCTTTCGTTTCTATTAGCAGAAATGTGTTTTTTTGTTTCTCAAGCCAGCTTTCTTTTACAAGTCTGACAGTGTTGAAATGGCTAAATAGTTTCACTATATATATATTTCTCTAATCTTTCAAAAGTTTTTCCATATATTAGAATTTAGCGTTTCAAAAGTTCAAAAGGCCAAACCCCTTCTTTTTTTTTTTAATCTGAGAAACTACAAGAGTGTTGTGAATTCAGCAATTTAAGACCAGGAGCGTTTCGAAATCTTTGTTTCCTGCGAAATCCGCGGTGTCAGTTGGAGTCCTTTTTTTAAATTTTACAGCGCCAATGAAGCGCTTTTATAGGAGTCCGATAGGAAATAAAGAAGTATAGCTGGAATATATCTTGATTTAAAATTCTGCAAGAGTCGCCCCCGCTCGAACAGGAGATTGAAATAAGTCTCTCTAGGTCCGGGATTTTGACCTCTTCTCTTTTGTTGCCTTGAATCTGCGAACGAAAAATGCAGAAAGTATTTAACATGTCACCAGTGGCGTCACGCAGAGCGGGCGAGGCGGGCCACGCGGGGCTGCGACGGGGGATGTGTCGCAACAGGTTCCGCACCCCGGGTGGCGACTGCATGTCCTTGCTTTTCTTAACGGAAGCACTCGAATAAGATGAAATTGCTCTTTCTTTTTTGAAGATGCCTAATCGGAGTCTGCGCTTTTTATTGACGGAGGCTCTTGTCGCGTAGTTTGCGACACCGAAGTTTAGCTATTGCTATCTACACTAGTCCCGTTAATTTTAACTCAAGCAAAGTATACCAACATAAGTTAAGCAAACCAACCAACAGGTCAAAAGCTAAAAACACGCACACCATAGAGACCGCTAGTCGTTTCAAATGATGTAGAAGACTGAGGGTTCGATATTTTGACTTCCTAGCGTTAAATGGGTTTTTTGTCATTCAACAAAAGTCTGCCATCTGAGACCAATTACAGGCGTTCGGAGCGCATCGTGGGGAAGCATACATGCAGGAACGTTTCATAGTGTACACTGCGCTGGATTCGATGCATATGCAGTTTTTAAAGGCAGGTAGGACACAAATATAAAGAAGGGAATTTCAATACCGAGTTATTTGCTCTTTTTGAATATTTTGTAGTAAACATGTGCACACTGGGCATACAGATGTTTATATAGATATTCATGCATCTGATATTTAGGGTCTTCAGTAGGTCTCTACTTACTTACTCTGAGGCGTCCTGGAAAGTCTAGAATTACAAGCCTTGAAACCTTACCATATTAATCCCCTTTTCCAGGAAAGAAGCTTCGCTCAAAAGATTGGCCTTCTCCTCAAGCAGCCAGGCTCGCCCATTAAGACCCATCCAAGCCAAGAGGAATCCCAAGAAATACGTCCCTGGATATAATTCACCTCACTCTGCTATGATATCGACTGACCGCGCTAAGGTTTCATGTCGCGGGCTCTTCACAAAGAAGGAGTCTGGATTATTTTTGTGCGAAGTTTTCGTTCCGAGTTTCGGTAAGTATTAAGGAACTTCTGAAAGGCTTCAACTTTGAACTTAGACTTCTGTAAGAAACACATGACGAATACTGTAGTGAGTGACAGGATGATAATGGCAGGAAAATCTGTCAGTGTTTCCCGCCTCCAGCGCGAGCTTGTTACCTTCGATGACACTTCAGCATCTCGTGAGCTTCGGGTGAGCACGCTCAGCCAAAGCACGGCGGAAGGCAAAGAGCACGTGCTGGACGCCTGGTGTACGAAAGAGACGCCCAGCCGTTCTTATCCTCTCGGTGTTTATAATTGCAAGAGCAGGATGATGCTGCCACTTTGACAACATCACCCTGAATATTTAAGGCTCGCACATTCAGCCGAGCTCTACTACACCCGAAACAAATACCTGTCTTTGACTTGGGAAAGCCAATCCAACCGATCTGAGAAGGAATCTCGACTAGGGCATCGGGCATTCTCCGAACGCTCCTCGTTCCATGATTCGGTCTTCGGCATTCATATTGGCTAATGTCGCAATATGATTGGCTGAAGAGCGATAAAAATATTCTCGGAACTGGAAACGCCCTTTGTTCCTTAAGCTGACTACGCCTACAGTGACGATGCTGAAATATTCTCTCCAAGGAAGGTGCAGCCTGCGATTGTACACAAAGCATAGTGTTTCACAGCCTCACTTCCTGTGTCAGTTGTACATCGCCGACTATAATTTTAGGAATAAGCTTTTTCTCCCTCTCCCTCTTTCGCCGTCGATCTCGCAGATCTGCTTTCAGAATTTTACGAGGGAAAGTAGAAGCACGGGCGTTGATAAGAGTGCGTGCAAACCCGAAGTATTATTTGGTGGGCTGCAAAATGCAGATATTTTCACCATTCTAATAATTAGCAGGGTTAAGAAGAACACGCTTCACTGCATCGCGATGAAACGAACACTAATAATTAGCCATGTGAACAACCACTAAGTTCGATTTATATTATGCTGGAATGACCATGCCATCGCAGTGGTAGAAGTGGCGGGCACCCTTTCGCTATTAACACCGTATTGCCAGCGGGTCAGGATACCGCTTGTTCTTTTTGTTTGCTACAAGGATAAAGGAAGACGAATGATTGGTGTTTTGCAGTGCATTGTGTTACAGTCGACGTGGTGGAGCTTCCTAATGCGTACGTTCGATTCCGCCGAAAGTTTCTTCTAGAAAAGTTTCTGTGTAAAACAGTTTTGAGGATGAGGTATCCGCCATCTAGAGCATACCATCTTGTACTGAAAAATGCATCCAGCAAAAAGTAACCACAGACAGATTCTATCCGCTCAATAGTGATTCAAAAATAATGTCATAAGAAACAAAAATTAATTATCTAATCTAGCCGGTGGGCATGTCTTTTTGGCGCCATGTTTCTGATTCTTATACCACTTGTCCTCAAATCACACCGCAGGGCTCATCCCCGCCAGCAATGTCCTACCCTATTTCTTTGCATCGCTCTCGCGCAGAAAACCGCGAAAAGTGCGAGGGGTCCTTACACGACTGTCGGGAAAGATGATATGTCGTGGCGGCAACGTGAAAGACGGGGGCCCCTCTGTCATAAGTCGCAGTTTCCACACCGCACGAACGAATCTTGGCACTCGGAAGCAGCCATTCTTTCCCTGCTGCGTTTCCTTGTCGTCCGGACGAGGAACGGGGCAGTAAAGATCGGGTGAAACATGTGGGCGGCAGAGGCTCTGTGTGTAACGACCGTGAGGCGTGCACATGTCTCCCCGACGGGAACGAAACGTGTTCCCCGGGGAGGGCGTTGCCGCGCGCGGTTGTGCACACACCTAGCAACCCGTGCGAGACCATCGCTCGAACGACCGTGGCTCTCGTCGCGGCTGGCGGGTAATTGCTTACCTGGGGCTCCGAGAAAAATGGTCCTTGGAACAACTTACAGTGTTCGGAGTACGCTGGAAGTTACAAACTATTACCACTCTTTTTTCTTCAATGTGATACGTGGAAACCTCCTGCCACGCCTAGAGCAAACAAATCAGCTAGACTTCGGAGTAAAGGCCCTTTCACGCAGTCCTATTTGTTTACACGATGCGTCGTGTTTCGCAAGCTTGTTGGCTTACATCGAGAGTCACCGGGAAATCCTTGTCTCGTACGAAGTGTGGAAACCAATTCAAGGAGTATATTCCCAAGTGGAATACAAAACACGAATGTCCTGGTGAAGATGCAAGCAAACCCTCCTGTCTGAATGGACCTTTACAACATTTCAGCCATCTTAATGCGTCAAATCATTGTTGTCAGCTATCTGAAGCTTTATCTGAAGTCGCAGGAAATGCTTTTCTACCGTCCAAAAATGTGAAAACAGAGTGCGGTAGTGAACACCAATGCGGAGAGCAAGTCGTCTGCTTCTTGCGGAGGAGTTCCGTTGACGTCAGAACGACGCCAAGCTCTGGTTGGCTTTGATTGAAAGGATAGTGGTTAGACCTCAATGCTAGATGCCTTGAGGTCTACCCACAATTTTTTTCTTTTAATCAGACAATAAGAGTTTGGCATTCTTACTTCATCGCAACACCTGTGCAAGGAGCAGACGAACTTGCGCTGCGCATATCACCTGAGCTTCCTGAGGCTGATACCATATCGAAATCTCCAGTTATCCCCTCCCTCTCCTTTCTGGATAAATGCGGTAAATGTTGTATTTTGCTTGTCTCGAAATATTGAAGTCTTGCAGTTGTCGAGCGGCACCATCTGCAGCCATCGCGTGACGCCAGCAATTAAATGCATGAGACACAATAAGAAAAGTGCAAAACTCCAGTTTCTTTTATATCTGTAAGTCGTCCTCGACAATAAATCATTTATTGCATTATTTGGGGATGGTGTCGAACCTTTTGTGTTTAAAAATAGACACTGACCAGGCAACGAGCGTTTATAAATAAATGTTTTCGTGATCTATCTTGGAGGTTGCGACTCTCTTGGGCAAAAACCTTAGTACGGTTCGACGAGAGTAGCCGAGAGTCAACGGGGAACCGTTTGGCGTTTTGAAATCAGCCGAACTCAGCAGACGTCGAATTTCAAGAGCGTTTTACGTCGATTTCCGCCACTCTTCGGAATCGGTTATTACACCGCTTGTCTGAGTTGAAGACATTGTTAGTGAAGGCAAGTTAGTCTGGTTTTGCATATTAGTGACCGGTGATCACAAGGTGATCACAAGGTTCGGTAGTCTTACCTGCATTTATGCCTTTAAAAACTAGAAAGTGTAATTTCCGCAACCGCCGTCATGATTTCCTCGTCATACGGCGCAAAATGCAACTGGCGCATCCGCATCGTTTCAATCGCTTGTGCCGAGTAAAGTCATTTAGACAGCCAGAAGTTCCCCAATGGGTGTCTGGTGTTTCCGCTTTAGAGGAGAAATTTAGCCAGTTTAGTACAACTACAAGCCTAGGGTATATAACAAGCATCGCGCAGTAGTGATACACGACTGTACGCCTGTACGATGCTTATTCAGATCAAAATAGGCAGGGGTGTATATTGAACCCACCATCACTGGGTTCTGCAGCGCGGCATTTCGCTTCACATGCGTCAGCTGTGGTGCGGTAACACACTCGTCCACCGATCGTCTTTGTGCCAATAGATTCCTTGCAAAGTTTTGTTTGAAACTCGAGTGAATGCTAAGCCGGTATCGCCGTAATGTCTCTGGCACAATTATTTAATGAATGGGCGCTATAAAGTTTCTCGAATAACAGGTCTTATATAACAGGTATAATACATCAGGTATAATAGCCGTATACATAACAAAATATTTGCTGTCGAGCATTCTGCACTATACTCTACACCCTTACCAGTCTGTGTTCTTTCCATTGGCTTGCGTGACGTCTGGTGTCAAGCAGTGGCCGCCAGTGGCGCCAGCGGCGGCCCTTTCAAATATCTTTATCTACTTTCTACAGAATAATGTATAGACTACAGAGGTTATACATATTTTAAAGAAATTGTATCCACTTTTTTGTCCACTGTTTATAGCTTTTTGATCGCTGTTTTTCTCTAGACTTTCCATAGAACGTAGTGTATATAGTCTGGATAGAAATTGCATAGAAAACAAATAGGAATTCTAACAAATTTTTTATGCCATTTCTTATGACAATTTAACAGTTTTTCTGGCGGAAAAGAGTAATAATTTACCTTTTTTTAAACATCTATTGATTGCACACACTCCTTGCCGTGTGCCCGTACACAGACGGCACAAATACACGCGCCACGGAGCACTTATAACACTAGTCAGTCAGTGTTGTTGACTGCTCCACCGCCTCATGTATTTTACACTTGAAAGGCGATTACTTAAACGACGGCCTTCCCAAAACATAGAACGAAGACAAGTGTATTGCTTTTTATCGCTAATGATTTATACTAAATGTCATTTCTAAGCTTTCGTGACCTGTATTTCCAACTATAAAATATTGCAAGGGGAGATAACCATTTGAAACAGTCAGAAAAAAGCCTTCGCAAGGAGGTTCAAACTGCATGCGATGTGGCTTCTCCGCACTGCACATTATTATTCTATCTAGCCGAGTCTATAGTAATTCTATAGGCATATAGTGACAGAAAGTCTATTGAGACGTGGCGATGGAAAACCCTAGCATTTCAATCGTCTGCTCTCTGTAGACTTCAGTTTAAATAAAGACTGTACAAAATCTATTAAAATCTGGATACACTCTAAAACAAGCCCGTGCGTCTGCTTTCCCGCACAATACTCGGAGAGCCAATCACCGCAACTTACGGAGGCAGCTCAGCGAAGTACAATGCCGAAGCATATGTTTAGACCGGAAAACGCAGTCTGAGTTGTGACATTAAGCAATGCAAACGTGACGTTTTGCATTGCTTAATCTCAAAACTCAGACTGCGTTTCTTGGTCTAAACATATGTTTCGGCATTGTCATTCACTGCTCTGCCTCCGTGAGTTGCGGTGATTGGTTCTCCAAGTGTTGTGCGTGAAAGTAGACGCACAATCGTTTTTTAGAGTGTAGGACACGACTGAATAGGGAGTTGAAATTGTCGGTAAATGTCTATAAGATTTCTATAAACTGCCTGATAATATATATATATATATATATATATATATATATATATATATATATATATATATATATATATATATATATAGTGGGCATGGTGGCACAGGAGCCAAGGGGCCGAAGTAGAGATGTAAAGGTGTTGAAAAAAACCGGAAAAATTCGGAAAAAGACCGGTTTTTTGTGTTTTTTTCAAAGAGCCAAAAGTCGAAAAAAAACCTTCAAAATTTCCAGTCACATTCTTGCTTCACAGTAACACTATTTTGAGCAGTCCTACTTTTGATTTTATATAAGGAAAACAATAATGTGACTCAAATAAATAGCAGACAATAATTGAAGTTGTCATTTTCAAATGTACAAGCTCTATAACTCTTTGAAATGGCATTTATATATTTCGTTTCGTCGAAGTGGTAAAAGTTCGGCGATTTTGACGATGTGTTTCACGCGCACTTCAACATTTTCAAATATCTTACGTTGTGGAAATTGTCTACTGCAACCAATTATGAGCTATTTTTTATTAGTACAGACCATCACACGGAACCGTGAAAAATTGTGGGAAAAATCTTTTGTTTTGTTACATCAGAAGGCTGAACACGTAAAAAAATATCAAAATTTCCATTCACAATTATGTTTTCACAATATCACATTTTTCGCAGATTGGGATTCGGTTTTGTTTTGCGAATACAAAGCGTACTTCAATGAAATCGCGGCCAGCAATCGCCATTGCCATTTTCATATGGCGTTGACTTAAACCAACGTTACTAGAACCACTCAGTTGGGAAACTGCCATAGAGACTGCTCCGAAAAAGTGGCGCCGATCTCGTCCACCTGAACCGAGCTAATGGCGATCTTAACGCCGCCACTTCTCCCGCAGCGGCCAGTCCAGGAACTGCAGGCGACTTCCGTTTTCGTTGTAATCGGCCACTTTGGGGCCAGAACAGATACTGTGGAAGGGGTTTCGAGGTACCGCCCCTGACTCCCAAGCGGACGCGCCGCAGTCTACTACCGTGGTTAATATGCGCCTAACTCAGGACGCGCTACCTGAAATCCCCGCTGAGGCAGGGTTGTATAAAAACAATATTAATTATACTGCAAAACCTTGCGAACTAAAGATTTTAAAAAACAACACGCCCCCCATTTTGTACAAAACTCCAATAAAAGTTACTACAAAAAGAGTATTTTCCGTTAGTTTTTACGCAAAAACATGCTTTCTAAAAGCTCCAAGGCGACCACAGTTAAGACAAATGATACAGGGTGGTGCTGTTGTCACATATAGCCCGGTCTTGGTGGACGCCAGCGGCGCAGGTTTCAACGGTGAGTTTCCCAACTGAGAGTTCAAGTAACGTTGACTTAAACTAAACTATCTCAACCAACGTGTATCTCATCGGAGAACGCGCAACGTGAAGAATTTCACAACATGGTTCGGCCGCAGTCTAGCGTTTGGAAGCATTTTAAAGTCTTACAAACGTCGACCGCGGGAAACAAACAAGCAGTATGTAAGTACTGCCAAGTGTCGCACGGATTTCCGAATGCTACACGCCTTACAAGGCATCTGCTGTCGTGCAAGAAGTGTCCTCAAGACGTCAAAGAGGCGTGAGCAAAAGAACATAGAAAAAATTCCTCTGGGGACTCATCAGTGCCCTCATCAAGTGAGTCAGAGGCTAGCCGACGCGCAGCGGAATCTACGTCGTCGAAAAAATGCGCGAGTATTTCTTCGTTTGTTGACAAAACAACCCCTGCGCTTCAAAGCCAGATTGACGCAGCTTTGGCTAGGGCGATGTACTCAGCCAACACGCCACTCTCCTTAGCGGAAAACGAGCATTGGCAAGCGGCCTTCAAGATGCTTCGACCATCGTACACACCGCCTAGTCGCTACTTATTGAGCGGGCCTCTACTTGACGCAGAGTATGAGCGTGTGAAAAGTCACGTGGAGGAGACTTTGAAAGACGCTACGTGCCTCACACTGCTGACTGATGGGGGGACCAACATTCGAGGGGAATCGGTGATAAACTTTGTCGTAGCTACGCCGCAGCCAGTGTTCTACACGTCAATTGAAACAGGCACAAACCGGCACACTGCGTCGTACATCAGCGGCGAAATATGTGATGTCGTTGATTCCCTCGAAAGTGAAAAAGGTAGTGGCACTGATCACGGACAACGCTAGCAACATGCAAGCGGCATATCAAATGGTTACATGCAAATTTCCGCACATCGCAACGATCGGATGTGCTGCTCACTGGCTGAATCTGCTCCTGAATGATCTCATGAGGCTGAAAACCTTGGAGAAGGTCCATCAGACATCCATAGAAGTGATCAAGTATGTGAAGCAGACTCACGTAGTTGCTTCCACGTTCCAACAGAAGCAAGAGTCCAGAGATGGCAAAGGAGGTTCCACGACCCTCAAGCTGCCCAGCAAGACAAGATGGGGCGGCGTTACCCTCTCATTTCAAAGTTTGCTCAGGAACAAAGAAGCTCTGCAAGAGACCGTGATCTTGGAAGATCTGAAAGTAAACAAATCAGTACGGCAAGCCGTTTTGGACGAGGATGGATTCTGGAAATCCTTGTGCAGCTGTTTGGAACTGGTGACACCCATTCCCTCTGCCATTACAGAATTGGAGTCGGACAAGGCTTTGCTGTCGGACGTTCCGGAAGTTCTCCATTCTATAAAAACCGAAGTAATCACGAAGCTGGCGACCAGAACTTTAAGAGACCAGGAAAAGGCTCGCGCAAAAGAGATCACGAGCAGACGCGGAGAGTTTTGCTTGCGACCCATTCATGTCGCTGCTAACTTGCTGGATGCAAGATATAGGGGGGGAACCTTGATGACGCACAGATTGCAGACACATTTGACTGGATCTCCAAGCAGGCTGAGCACCTTTCGCTTGACATCGGGAAGCTGCTTTCTAATCTCGCAGAATATAGGGCGTCTACGGGGATTTGGTCCAGGGCAGCACTTTGGGAGTCTGCGAAGCACGTGGAACCATCCACCTGGTGGCAAGGACTCTGCACTAACCAGTTATTGACACCCCTGGCATGTCGGCTTTTGCAGATTCCCTCATCGTCTGCAACGTGTGAACGAAACTGGTCTCAGCTTGAGAATGTACACACAAAACTGCGCAACCGGCTTGCAGGTGAACGTGTGAAAAAACTTGTGTATGTGCACTCGAATCTGAACCTGAAAAAATCTTCGACCGACGTGAACGCTAGTGTTCCTCTATCCAGCGATTCCGACTCGGAATAACAAGTGTTCGGGGACATATGCAACGCTGTTTAGCCTTACCAAAATATGGTATTTTATGGTATTTCTGCTTGGTGAGCTGTTGATGTTACATATACATTAATTGAAGTATTTCAGATATCGAAACTTCCCAAATGGTTCTGCCTTATCATATTGTGTTGATGTAACAAATGCGTCCACGCAGCAATCTCAATCTTTTCCAAAATTTCCAATTTTGCCTGAAAAAAAAACCTAACAAAACGGCTTTTTCGGGCCATCCAATATTTCACGAAATTTTACATCTCTAGGCCGAAGGCGTATATATAACGAAGTGAAAAAGTCACGGTGGGAAACAAGAAACAGCGGGAGTTTAATCGACAGTTTCGCCGAGAGACTCGGCTTCGTCAGCAGATGAGTTACCTGTTAGTCTCCTGACGAAGTCGAGTCTCTCGGCGAAACTGTCAATTGATCTCCCGCTGTTTGCTGTTTCTCACCGTGAGTTCCTTACATATATATATATATATATATATATATATATATATATATATATATATATATATATATATATATATATATATATATATATAACTGAGAAGGAAAAAACCCTTGGTGAAAACAGCAACAACGGACGGTTTATTCTTCGACGTTTCGGACTCCGGCCGAAACATCGAAGAATAAACCGTCCGTTGTTGCTGTTTTCACCAAGGGTTTTTCCTTCCCGTTATATACCCACGCCTTCGGCCTCCCGCTACATATATATATATATATATATATATATATATATATATATATATATATATATATATATATATATATATATATATATAACGGGAATGGTAGCGCGAGGCCGAAGGCGTGGGTATATATATATATATATATATATATATATATATATATATATATATATATATATATATATATATATATATATAAGCATGACTTTCACACCGCGATCAAGACTATTTACCTACAACAACAGGGATGGGCGGTAGAAAGGCTGCAACGATCGTTTCCTTCCGTGGTAGTCGTGGTTGGTGGTTCCGTCGTCGTTTAATGTATCAAAGAATAGCAGACGAAAACAAAACAGCTTCGTTGCCAAGAATCATCAAAAGCAAAATGAGCCAAACGAAGCGCTCTGGTGCTGTGGAACACGTATTGCGAGTTTCGGTGATTTGCATACTGCACGCGCTCTTTCTGGTGTCGTTTCGTTTCGTTTCGTTCGTGCGCGTGCGTGGGACGTGGCGGGGGCATTCGCGCGGGCGCTAATTGGTAGCTCCGTTATCCCGTGTTAGCCCACCCCGCGTCCGCTCGTCCGAAAAGCGCAAGCCTTGCCGCGCCATTAGGTCACGGTGGACGGCTGTCATCTGCCCACTGTCTTTCTTCAACTCACTTGGCGCGAGTGGGGAAAAAAATGTGTTGCACAAGCAACGCGCTCGTTAATATTCACAACTGTCGCCAGGGCGGCGTGTCGGCCACAGGGCAGCAGCGGTCGTAATGAATTCCGCCTCGCTTTCTTCTTCTTCCTTCCTTGTCTTACTCTTTCACTTTTACGAAAACCCGGCCAACGGCAAGTGAGAAGGATAATTACGGGCGCGATTATTCAAACTTAATCCGAGCTGCTTTTGATGAGTTTTTATTGGCGTAAATTAGTTTTCACCTTTTTATTCACCTTTTTTTGTCTTACGTGTTTGTGTAAATATAGATACTTTTCTTTTTACTTACGTTTCGTTTTTACTGCCATAGTAGGCCTTTTTTTTTCTTTCTTTTTTAAGCGACGAGCTCTTTCCGCTAAAGTTATCACGTCGTTTTTGTTTTTTTTTTGCCTTAGATTGGCTGGTGTTTCGGTTCGTCCGCCGGGAATTGAAACAGAAGCCAAGATTCTTCCATACCTAATTGTGAATTTATACGATCGTACGTTAACGGCGGAGAAAAAATGGAGTCCGACGCTTCCTACATTCCACAACCAGATATGTACACGTTACTCCAAAAAAGTAAATAGATACCTTTACTCATTACTAGCTCAAAAAGTAACTAAATACGTTACTTGTTACCTATTCTCAAAAAGAACGTGTTACGTTACATCAAAAGTAACGATTTACTGTTCTCGCTCCTTTGACGGCGAACTACACAACGGCTTTTGTTTCATGGCTGATTGTTTCCTTTTCAGTAGTCGTTGCGCTTTAGCAGCAGCTGCCTCTCAAAGTTTTCATCGGTTAAGTTTCCCGGCATCCTTGAGAATACATCTGCGGCGACGCTGAAGAGTCGTTCTTGTGACCCGCTCGAAGGAACGGCAGTGTTGTGCTTCAGGAAGAGCTGGTGAATCTGGGATTTCCCTCTCTCTTTTATTCTTTATGCTTCTAAAGTTTCGAGCTGACAATGGGATCTGTACCTTCCCGTGTTGGCAACCTCCGGGTTTACATACGGTCTCTACACGATTTTAGAAAGGTTCAACCAACGTATCTCTGTGTGCTCTCTGGGTGAAGGACATTCCCAGCTGTAGAGTTCGACTCACTTGTTCAGCGATAAACCTTATTATACTGTCACACTGTTTAGCTGTTTTTCGGGTCACCTATCTGCCTTTGTCACAATAGACGCATACTCAGGTTAGAATTAAAACGTGGCTGTTTAAACGGTGTTGTACCCGTTACTCCTCAAAAGTAACGAAATTCCGTTACTGGTTACTTGACTTTAAAAGTAACTATAGAACGTTACCCGTTATTTTTCTGAAGAAATAGCTAAATACGTTACTCGTTACCAAAAAAGTAACTAAGTAGAAGTAACTCGTTACTAGTAAGACATTACGTACATGCTTGTCAACACCGATGAAAATGCAGAAATAAGAGGTTTTGGACAATTCACTTATCCGTGCCTAGATTTTTAGAGAAGCACGACGTAGAAATGTCAAACCAAGGCTGACCTATGAGCAAAAGAACTGAACCAACAAAACATTTATATGGCCACCTAAATACCAAAAAGTTGTGAATTGAAAGCGTAGCGGTCGCGAAGATTGTGAAGGAAACTGCACTCTAAAATAAATGCGTTCTTGAAAGGTTCTTTGACGCCCCTGGAGTTCTTTCAGCTCGTTAAGAACGGTTTCGCCTCAAAGAGTATCGCCCTTTGGAGCACTTAAAAGACAAGTGTGCCATGAAGAACTTTTTCGTTAGAGAAGGTTCTTCATAACTTTCTCTCTCGGTTGCTCGGAGCAACCGAACCACCGCACAACACTCACACTCCGGTTTCGCGACTTGACTCGACCCAAAACTCGATCCAACACTCGCCCAAGAATCGTTGTCAGAAACATGGTTATGCCTTTTTTTTGTTATTAAGTTTTATTTTTAAACTATAGCCAACTTCGGCTAAAGAATCAAATACGTCTGCAAAGAAAAACATGACGTCATCGAGAAGCGCTTTCAAGTCAAACCGGTTGAAGCATTTGAAGCGGTTAAAGTCTGAAACGCAGAAGTATTTGGCAAAAATTACGTTCGAAGTGGAAGCACTGGAAGCGGTTCGAGGGTTAGAACCGTTGGAGCTTGATCGCTTGATGCTCGAAACGTGTCAGATTGACTGACAAAAACATAACTTTGGAGACTTCTTCCAAAGATTTAAAGCTTGAAAGTAAAAAAAAAAATGCCCCTCCTGTCGCTCTTCTGGTTTTGGTTCCGTCAAGTTGGTTTCAGCTGCCAATGGGAGTGCACTTATCGGCGGCTATGGGTATCGGTGGCCGCGGATGCCCTGATCGCAAAGCGCCAAGCAAAGCAGTTTTGATCTGTATGCACTGGCGCTATCCTACCCTCTTTGTGTAAGTACATTTTTAACAGAATGTTTGTGTTCAATGCAGACCTGTGCACGTGTTTCATGGCGTGGGAGTACAACCGGAATTTTCGGCATCAGAGGAGACTTGTCCTGGTCTTGTGTGATCCCAGCACGAGCCACCGCTAGTGCAGTGTTTCCGTTTCCACCTCATAGTTATCACAAAAAGCATGTGAAAGTAGCTCACAGTGACAGGGACTTCAGTTACTTTTGTGGATAATTCAGGTAGTTTCACAATCCTGTGCTCCAGTGCACTGGTATTAACGAACAATTTAGATCAGTTTTGTATTTTTAGACAAATATATACTTTAATTTTTATGATACTCTAGTAAGCACCGTATTTTCCAGTGTATAAACAATTGCAAGCATGGCGCCCCAACTGGTGCCCCATGAGTACAAGCACGTGCAGCTTGGGCGTTAACATAGCTTTGCCAAGCTTGAAATTTCACGGGCTTGCCAAGACGAGCGAGACATGGAGGCCACCAGTGGTCTTGCTTGCAGTCGTCTATAAGTCGTGCTTTTTTGCCAAAACGTTCCCTGAGTACTTTTCATACAACGATGCGACTTAATCTGTTTGTTTTCTTTCCCCTTCAAGTATGAAACCTTCACTGTGCAAATTTGCTGCGGGGGTGATATTTCTCGTTTGATTCGTTGACGATAAAGAATTTTCAAACTGGCTCCCTCTTGGGCATATATCGTGACCACAATACGCATATGCGGGTCTATGAATCAGTTCTGCCACTCCGTTTGTAAAAATACATAAGTATGGCTTAATATCAACTTTTTGTTTTGCGAAAACACCAGTCTTATGGAAACAGATCTTGTAAGTGTTTACTTATAGAACAAAATGCGGTCCATATCATTAAATCGAGCCAAAGTTCATTGGGTAGATTGATCATTCTTTCTGTGTCAGTATAACATCAGTAACACAATGTTTTCCTGACTTCCATTTATGTATGGATAATACCAAGACACTGTGAAATGCCCGATCCCCAGAAGCAGTGCAGCAGTGGCCAGAAGAGTTTCGGGACTGAGGATCCAAATTTACGAGGGCCCCGATACATTGTGAACACTGCTGCTGCTTCTGGGAATTTACTCGGGTATTCCAGAGCTTCTTGGTAATGCAAATTTTACAAGCTTCTCTTGTATATCCACATTTTGTCTGTTTGTGTGTTTGGATCTGTATGTTATGATGATGATAGAACACAGAATAATTTACTGGCGGCCAGGTCATTGATGTAGCCTGACCTGCGATGATGGTGCATGCCACTGCCCCATCAGTGACTTCACCCTACTCAAAATTCACATATTTATGGTATGAGGTATACGTTATGTGCACAATGTTTTATGTTTTTTCATACATGAAAACGTTGATAGAGATATTTCTAAACTTGGCAGATAGAATAATTGAAGAATTGCTGCCTATTCTCAAACTGCGAGTCAAGCTACAGAAGCTAATTTGACAGCTAAAGGACCACAGGTAATACAGTCGACCCAAGTTTAAATTGGAATTCCATTTGTTATATTCAAGAATATTTCAGATTGCATGGCCCCTCAAATTTGGCTATTGTTTGTCAGGGAAGGTTCAACTAGGTACATGGAATTTGCAAGGTATTTATGGTAACCAAGTTATAGGCTTCTAGAATTTTACACGCTGTTTGCAAAAGCCCTGTCGATTGAGTAAACTTCTCCATTGACCTGTGTAAAATGGAGCACGAACAAAGTTTGTAAAAGCCTCGCCATAGAATATTCCTATCATAATGCAATAAGCAGCAGTATTAGGGATCCTTTCATTTATATTGCAAACTGAGGCTATATTTGCTTCGTTTTTTCCCCAAAACACGAAATCGTCTACAACTAGATGATGCTACGTCTGCCTTCCAAGCAGGCTACTCCTGCCTGGTCGACTGAACTGGACACTAAGGTTAAGTAGACGTTTCGCTTTTATTCTGATATAGGTATACCTTCTATCCTAGCTTAGTAGCTTAATGCAAGTATTGTAGCAGACTCACTGCCGCCCTAGTCACTCCCGTTGTAGGATTTGCTGTGACACACCCCATTAACAAAGTGGAAAAAGAGAGGTCATTGCTTACACATCTGCAGAAAGTTTAGCAAAACAATCCGAAAGAAGGTGTTGAGAGCCAGTATTAGGAAGAACTCTTCCACCGTTATTTTATTTAAAAGAACAAGAAAACCTCGGCAAGTTTTCGGCGTCCTGAATCTACGGTATAATGAGAAAATATAAAACTAACCTGGCCGAAACAGTGGGGCAGTTATGAAATAGAGTTATTCAGCTAAATGTACTTTAGAAAATACTTCATCGCTCTTTCAAAGTACGAGGGTTGTCCGTAAAATAAGGTTCCCAAGGAGCTGCAGTCGCGAGGAACGCTGTAACGCGGGATCCGGCGACACTGGCGTGTAGCTTGGTTCCCCCTGTCCCAGTACCCGCCCCGGCGAACTGTCTACGACGCTGAGTCTTGGCTTGGCAGCCGTTAGAGATGGAGCTCCCACTCCCTTCTCCCGCCAGGTGCAAATTACGCTCTGTGAAGCGTTTTTGTGTGCAAAAAACACCGCGCCGGTGGACATTCATTCCCAACTGTTTAAAGACTACGGAGGAAAGTGTAATAGCGTTCAACACGTGGATCCACGACATGACACCGGAAACCAAACAACGATCCCGTCAGTGGAAACATCCAAAGTCGCAGGAGCCGCGGGAGTTCAAACAAAGACTGTCTGCCGGAAAAGGGATGGCGAGCGTTCTCTTGGACAGGAAGGGATTATTGTTGCGCGAATTCATGCCTGCCGGTACAACAATCAATGCGGACCGCTACTGTGAGGCTTTGAAGAACCTTCGCCTCGCGATTCAAAGCAAGAGGAGAGGCATACATGCTCACGAAGAGAGTGCGTTCCCATAAGGACAACGCTCGTCCGCACATCGCCCCTGTAACAAACGATTTTATCAACAAATTTGAATGAGATACTGTCACACACCCGCCCTACAGCCCAGACATAGCCCCAAGTGACTACCATCTCTTCCCTGAATTGAAGAAACACCTGGGTGGGACGCATTTTAGAACCAGAGAGGAGCTGAAAGAAGAGGTTTTAAGCTACCTTCGCGGCGCGGAGGGAGAGTTCTACGATTCTGGAATAAAAAAGATAGTACACCACAAGCAAAAATGCATTGATATCAACAGCGATTATGTCGAAAATAGGGAAAGTCTACGCTTTCCAAAAATGTAATATTCAATGCCAATAAACATGTTTTTTATTGTGAAAAATCATTGGGAACCTTATTCTACGGACAACCCTCGCCTATATATATCAGATACTCTGACGGTCTATTTGTTTTATTGCTATATGGGAAGGCACCCAATGTATTTAGTTGCACTGCGCGACCTTATTCATCACTACAATATAGTGAGCATATAACTTATCTATTTAGCAATAGCACCGAGGATTTCAATTACAATTTCTTACAAAGCATCAAATACATTTCAAAGGATTTATTATTTCAGAACTTTGTCCTTCAAATTTGTACTGCAATGACAATATCATCGCAGTTCATGGAAGGCCGTGGCTGTTGAGTGCTCCAAGGCTGCGCTAAGTGTGGGACTTCTGCCTAACAAAAAGATGAAACGTCCCGGGCAAGGCGGGTATTCTCAATTTACTGAGTGTACTTCGCCCTCTGCATTCCGAAACTGGTATTTCAACATCGTTTACCTCTAAATCCTGAAAACAATATTTTTATTAATGCACAAAACAGTTGAAATATAGCTCAAATTATTTTTATATGTTTATGTTCCTCTCTGACCGGTCTCAGTGGATTTGAAACCCTCCACTGCAAATAAGAAAAGGGAGAAGGTGGCTTACAGGTGATTTAATTTAATTGTATATTACAAAAAGAAAAGGGCAAGGCTACCGACGGGACCAGTGCCACTGCCTAAATTCTGCTAACATGCAGGTTAGCTGTGTTTGAAACTGTTTACTTGAGACACCTTTTTGTCCTTTGCCTGGGTGTAGGATGTGTTTATGCAAGGAAAATATGCAAACGAGGTTGCAGAGCGCGTCATAAGGGTGGGAGGGGAGTGGAACATGCAGAGAGTATTTTGTTTGGCTGGCCTTCGTATTTGTCTGCTTCCACACCTGAATATTTGTCTCCCCCACCCCATCCTCAAGTTGAAATTTTAAACTATAAAGCATACCTCAACAAGAAAGCTATCATAAGTTTTTCAAGTGGCTCTTTGTATCCTCCTGTTAGATGTAATTTAAAGGTGGTCACAAAACAAAATAATGGTTGGTAACGTTCCACATTTAAAACTGGCGTAAATAAATTTGGGAATCAGTTTCTCGAAGTCGAAATTGCCAATGTTCAAAAGTGTCTCATAATACTCCTGCAAGGGGTTTATAAGCAGATGTATATCACTAAGGTCATCGAAGGTAGAACTTAATGTTTTTTTTCAGCTTGAAAGTGATCAGTTTGTTTATAATTATATCCCTGGTCACTCGAAACGAAAAATATTGCGCTGCTGTGATAATCAGAGCAGGAATAATTGACCTTCCTGCTGCAGCAAGAGCTCAATCTCATCAACTGAACTAGTTGCATTTTTATTGGAGGAAGAAAGGCTACGGGTGACGTGCTTGAACCGATAGCGAAGTATCACCTTTTGTCTTTGTGTATTCAACAACTGAAGGGATCCGAAGGAAATTGCAGAGGGACAAGCTGCAAGGCTTGTATCAGAAATTCGTGTTTAGCATTTTTTTACTATATTTATTGGGCTAGCAGGTCATAGTCAGTAGTCCAGATCTAATTGAAGTCAATGTTATTCAAACACATTAAATTGTTTTGCAGTCGGATAAATATATTTGAAAGAGGGAGGTGAAAGCCATATTTTGAGCAAGACAATTTAAAATTTGATCAAGAATTATGATGACTTGTATAATTATTTAGTAAGAAAGGGTTGCAAAGCAGAGACTTGGCATTTTACCCGAGAGAGAAGTTGTCAGTAAGCACAAGATTGTCAGCCCATGCTTTGCTAAAAGTTTTCCTGTTTAGGGCCTGTGAAAAGGCCTAAAAAAATCGAAGTCACTCCAGTAAACATGGACTTTGGCTTGGGTGCGCACTGCATCGAGAACACATAGTTGTGCATGGTAGAGCAATTTTATGTTGTGTGTTTCAGTATTGTGCCTACTACATTCTTAATTCACAAGGGTTGTAGTGCGGCCTTTACAACAAATTTTATAACCTCCTTGTAACATTTTACTTCTTATTTCGCTTTATTCCCACTCACATTGAGCCACAATGTATGTGATTTTGGAATTAAGAGGAGCGAGTGAAGTTGTGAATATTTATTTTGTTTTCCTTTCAGAGGTCAAGTTAACATGCTATTCCCTTTTCCCTCTGTCCAACAAGTTAGAGTAAGCATTTTTATTGTGGACACAGTTAGCCAGAACTTTCAGAAATGTTTTTATCATCAGCATGGCAGTTTGATTGACAATGCTTAAACATATATAAGTCACCAACTGTAATCTAAGAAACCAAATAAAGAAAGATGTCTAGTTGTTTAGCAGTGATAATAGTGCTCATGAGATGAAGAGTCTATTTGCTATTAATTGTTAAATTTTACTGCTGTAGAAAAGATAGTAAACCATGTGCTTAGTCCCAACTGAAAACCTCCTAAATAATGGTACCATAGCTCTGGTAATAGTCACTAAAACAATGCACTTTGTTTTCAACTGTTTCCAGCTGATGTTTCTATCATTCAGGTACTTGTATTGAAGTATTTTTTTTTCTATGATCCACCTTCACTCCAACAATCTTAGAACCTCAGATTGGGCGAGTTCGTTGTTCAGCTTGGTCGACGTTGCAGCGCACTCAAAAAACTGTAACTCAAGCTTTCACACACACCAAAGAAACAAAACTCTCACACCTCAAACATCATCTCAAATTAAAGTAGAACCTGAAGCAGAAGTTAATCACGCAATAAAACGTTGTTAGTGAGCGCTGTGTGAGAGTATTGTTCCTTTTGTGTGTGAAAGCTTGAGGTAAAGTTTTTTAGTGCGCTGGGACGTCGACAAACCCAACACTCTGTTTTCTTATTTAGGTCTGCCACGGCAGGAAGAACCACTTTCGACCCTCCTTTATTCTGAATTTTTATGGGTGGATTAGTGTTGGCGATAGGTATTCGCCACATCACAGGTACTGCTGCCAGTCTTTTGTCCTGCTACAATATGATAAACATCGCATACTGCCAAGGTACAGTGAAGACATCGCTCTTCATGGATGCAAAGTATTTTAAAGTTTATTGAGCTGCCCGTGAAGATACTTTACATGCTTAACGTTTAGATAAGCTTTTTTGTGTCGTTTCTGCAGGAATTTTACGGTAGTCATCTTGAAATCTGGATTTTTATCCTCTTTCTTTTAATATATAAGAATACTGATAAGCCGCTATTCCCTAACATTTCGTTGCTGTAAGCACTCTATAAAATGGTTTCATTTTATCGATTTTGTTTGAGTAGGTAATTCAATATTTAATCATTTCACCGCATTCCCCCCCCCTCCCCTCCGCCCGAGGCATTTTAGAGATTCCTAGCAAACGATCCGGGGAAATGGAGGGAAATGTTGAAGAAGATGTGTGACAATTTTTACTATAGACAGCCTTTAACTTCCCGCGAAACTAGCACGTGATGTTTTAAGACTACCATACTTTGACTGGAATACTAACAGATAAATATATTAGCTTATTCAAGCCAGGAATGCGCATTTGATTTCTAGCTTCTTGCAAAAATTAAATATCGAGCTTCACCTTGCAAGGTAGCCTTTGATTTTTTCCAAGGCTACCTTGCAATCACAAAAGTTATTTTTTTCGTCATGAAATTTTTTTGTTAACATTACACTTCTAGGGACACTACAGATTTGTTGCAGTCCTTAAAAACCCTTAGCGTTGCATGGAAATTTGAATAAAAATTGCATGAATAAAGGTCAACGCTTATGAGTCTTTGAAGTGGGCCATTTCACAAAAGCAGAATGTTTATATTTTAAGCTGATAGACATTTTTTTCTGTACAAAGCTTTATTCCAATAATATCCAATAAACGTCACTATACTTCTCAGCAACTGTATCGTCTCTGTTGATTTCACCCAAGGCCAGTGACAAGTTAGATACTCTAGGGCACCTCTTGTTTTCCTTACATATGTTGCCCCGTACCTCTATGATTAATCTTGACATAAGCAGCAATTATAAATGTGCTAATGAAGCACAATTGAAGCCAGCAATTTTTTAATACAGATAGAACCCCTGAAGAGAAGCCCTATTGTTCCAAACCTGTTTTTGGCCGTATTTGAGATATTAAATATATTAAGGTTTTTTATCGTCTTTTTCAAGCGTCAAATCATAACCGAAAATCATCATGAAGGACACTTACTGAAAGAGTTATTTTTAACCTCTTTTTCTAACAAGTAAATTTTTTGAGGCACCTTTGCAGAGATTTGAAACGGGAGACAACATGAAGAAGGGGTAACCCACAACACGCCTCTAATTTAGAAGTGTTGTGTACTGCCCCTTTTCTTATTTTTCGTCTCCTGTTTCAAATCTCTTCAAGTGGGCCTCACAAAGAACTGACTCATTGGAAAAAGAGAACTCCACAATGGATCGTTATGAAGAACAGTTTTTTTCTGAAAAGATCTTAAAAGAACTCATGGAGGCTCTTTACGGTGAACTGATTCATCGAAAAACGAGCTGATATGAACTTCTCAAAGGTTCTTCATGAAAAACCGTTTCATAAAAGGTTCTAAAAGAACCCGTGAATGGTTGTCTATAAACTGTTTTATAAAAAATATATAAAAATAACTTTTTTAAAGGTTTTTCATATTAACTTTTGCATCAGAAAAGCAGCTCGAAAGAACCCCTATAAGTTTTTCACGAAGATTCATTTTAGGGGGTGCTTAAAATAAATTTTGTAGAGTGCAAAATATGAAAAAGCCGCACAACCCGTAAGAGCTCTTTTACGATCAGGTTCTTTTTCAAGTGCACCGACGCTTGTGACTATCTGACATTTTGGTGCCACCGGTCCTGTGGCGTTGATTTAAATTTTGTTACCATTAAATACAAACAAGCTTAACAAAAGTTAATTAGGCGATCTTTTCATGTCATATTCAAGCACTTTGCACGAAAAGAATACGAATTTCCAGGTTTCCCGGCCATTTAAAGCAATACTGAACGCTCAGTTAAGTGCCTAAATAGAATACGTATGTCATAAAAAAAAAAACTTTTTAAGAAGGAAACATTTTTACCGCCATTTTTCTTTCTAGAGGAACATTTTTAGTTATGCCCAATTTTGATACTTCGCGGCCCGTAACAAAGGCATGTTTCCGAGTCGTTACCAGAGACACTGAACTCCCCAAAAAATCTTTAGAAATATGTTTTGTCCAGTGCCTTCAGTTCAATATGTTTGACTAAGTCTGATGTGCTCCTTTATCTTCTGGCAAGCTTCGCTAAAAGTGTAATTGTTATTGCCTTGTATAGCAGTTTTATTGGTATCTTGATATTTTATCTCATACTTCTATGAGAAAAACAAACAAAAATGCAGATGCAAATTGAATCGATAGGGGCTAATTTTTTTTTGTGATGCAAACAGCCTGTCGACAATAATCGGCGACTGAAAACAATAATATGGAAAACACCCTTTTCAAATATTGCAAGTCCCCAAGCCGCTAATCGCAATGCTTGCTGGAAGGCCAAGTTGCGGTACGCTCTAGTCTTTATATGTAAATAGCAAGAGGCAGAGAGTAATAGAAGCTGGTTATTTTACCCTACGCACGCGCTGTCATCCTCTAAAACAATTATAACACATCTATTTCTTTTCTACACTGTCATGTTGTCATATTGTCATATTGTCTCATATTGTCTGGTGCGGGAATACGTTTTGCTAGCCAACGCATACAATGCATGCTCAAAGGCGTCGGCAGAGTATCCAGTGTCGATATCGGAGTTATGGGAGCGATCTACTAAAACTCTCCAATGAAGCTCAGTGACAATTTTGAACAAACTACGTGCAATGCTATTTCGTACATATTTTTGCTGGCGGGGACAACACTACCAATAAGTGACAAAAACAGAGCCGCATCTCGCTTCTCGTTTCAGGTAGTCTACGAACACCACTTCGAAACCTTTTCAGGCGATGAAGCTGTAGAAGTAAAACACACACACACGCACTCCGTGCCACCTTTCATGTCCTTCAGCTCAGCACGAACCTTGTTTCAACATACCTTATTAGATGAAAGAAGACAGCGATTTTCCTCGACTCTCGATCTGTTTCAATTTTTGGTTATTTACTT